>CABFOW010001886.1:101804-121939 GCA_902141385.1 Timema californicum
AACGCGTGGAGGAATGTGTACAAGCCTGTAGTAATTGCTAACGCGTGGAGGAATGCGTACAAGCTTGTAGTAATTGCTAACGTGTGGAGGAATGTGTACAAGCCTGTAGTAATTGCTAACACATAGAGGAATGTGTACAAGCCTGTAGTAATTGCAAACGCGTGGAGGAATGTGTACAAGCCTGTAGTAATTGCTAACGCGTGGAGGAATGTGTACAAGCCTGTAGTAATTGCTAGCGCGTCCAAACTCTCGCCCTAATTGGTTTTTTTAATCATTTGTCTCGTCCAATTGACGACTGGAGAGTGAATCCTTTCAACCTGAACTCTTTCGGCTCTCATACGTGGCCATGTCTTTATTTATGTAACTCGTGTTTAGTAGATATATATCCACCCCCATGCATCCAGTTTATTTCTAACTTATCACGTTTCATCCCTCGCACCACGCCAATATATTGTTTAAAATACCTCCAGGTCCTTTCACGAGATATGTTCCTTCCTTGTTAATGTTATTTGGATCGTTACAGAACAAGGATCTTTTTTCCCCTGCTCTCTCTTTCTACCAACTTCTACAGACGAGTTTCGGTAATTCAGTCGTACTAATAATTCGATTGAGTAGATCGTACAGAATTCAAACTCCACTGGTTCATTTCAGAACTTTTCATTCAATTGTGAAATTATGTTGGGGTACGGTATTCCTTTTTATCCGGGCTCAACCCAAAAGTTATAATTTATTTTAACCAACTTTCTGTCATAACAGCGTTTATTACAGAATTTGAGTTTTGGGACAGGAATTAAAATTGTTTTTCCTTGGTGGTGTTATTAGTTTTTTGAAAACCATTTGGGTTTACGTCATGAAACCGAGAATACCGTGATTCTCAACTTGATAAGTCGAAACTCGAAACTCGCGGTCGGCTCGAACTTTCTGGTCCAATCTCACGGGAAATGGACCCGGATTTACTTTGCATCCAATTTTTTTTAGCACAACGTCTTAACACCCGTTCGGGCCATACGCCTATCTACTAATTAAACTAATGGTTTAATTATTAGAAAGGTTTAATTGAGAGGAAGTGAGCCCGCATTTACGTGGAAGGATATTAGATAATCATTTAAGAAAAATCACTCTTAGTGTACCCGACTGGGATCAAACCCTTATCTCCGCCAGGTTAGTCCAACACGAGAGTAGCGCGTTAGACCACGTGGCCACCGAAGAGGGTTCTATCCAAATTGATTTATATTTCAATTTTAAATTGAAAAGAAACTCTTTTCTTTAACTACATTGGTGAGCATGTGGTATAAACGTCAGGCTCATCTGGTCTCGTTTATCGTTGGAGAGATCGTGGTTTGAATCTTTTCTGGGCATAATAAGAATTATTTTTATAATTTCCACTTTTGCTCCGCTCGAATGCAGATACATTTCCTCTTAATTTTACCTTTTTCATTAGTACAATAAAATAGAGATATCGCGGACGTGTATTGATACCCTAACCGGCACCGTGGTGTAAAGGCTAGTGCACCTGGCCACAAGATTAAGGGTCCCGGGCTCGATTCTCGGCTGTTACCTTTGGGTATTTCTCCCGAAAGGGGAATTACCTCAATGGTCTCCAAGGTTTTGTTAGTTAGGCTAAGTTAGGTTGTGTTTCCACTGGTTCCACACTCTCACCTCATCTCGTCGGGACATTGAAAGTCTCCACGGGTATGTACGATTAGTACATTCGGGCTTCCTAGTACTGGATAATCTTTCCACAAACTGAGCTACAGATCTATGTAGCCCAGACGCGCGATATTATTATTATTACTATTATTATTCCTCAATAGCTCTTATAAGGTAAGCCCTATAGGTCGTTGTAGCCATAGCGCCAATTCTAGATTTGTCGAGTTCGACTTTAATCATAAAAGAAAAGCTAAACTCGGAGAGTTATTTAAGAAAATCCCTTATCAATAATTTATCACTAATAGGTTCTGGCTATAATATCTAAATTTTACAATATTCTGATTTATTTTTTGCATATTTTTACTGCCTTTAACCACTCTTTTGTTTTTTGTTATTATTGCTATTTTTTATTATCATTATTAATTACTTTTTTTGAAACTATTAGGCCTAATCCATATATAACATTATTTATCAATTTTTGTTTATCTTATTTTCTCGTGTAAATATTTATATGGTACGTGTGTACTTTGAGTGCTGGCCTGTTATAGGTCCTACGACTGTTCGCCAGCGCTATAATAAAGGCAATTGAATTGAAATTATTATTAAAACTCTATATAAAAAACGCAAAAAAAACTTTGTTTTACCATCGTAAATATTTACATTGTCTTAAAGCATGTAATAATTTATTAGTGATAGCCCCACAATCCCAAGGAATTAATACATAATTTAATTTAATTTTAAATTTTAAATGCTAATTGGAAAGATTGCTTCAAAATATGATATTACTTTTTATATTCATCATGGTTTCCTTATATGTGATATGTTTTTAAAGGAAAGTAAGCGAAATGGAACTAGCTTGTATTATTATTTTACAATTTATCTCAATCAATCCAGTAACGTTTTGAACACTTTGCAATGTTCGCCGGGTGGGGAAAGCAGACTTATTAGCACTTATATTTATTAAGTTTTGATATGTTTATTTAATTATAATTTAAATTAATGATTCTAATAGCCATAATTAATCATGGAGAAATAAGCTTTCCCCCTTTCGCAAATGATACATTGTTCGCCCACGCCGAGAATCAAACTCGGGTTCCCTACCTCAGAATGCAGACATGCTATCGATTGTGCTAAGTGTCGAACTAGCCCGTTGTTAAAATGGCGCACAGTCATAACCCCAAAGAAAGAGCTTTGTGTATTTGTTTAAAAACATGAAAACACGAGCTAGGCTATGCCTATAGCAGGGTTCTGGAAGGAAGGCTTGCTGTCAACCATGGCAATACTTTATAATATTTACAAGTGTTCTTTTATAGGTATTGATAATATCTATCAAAGGGGACACATCACGTGACTTGATGTATGAATATTAAATAACTCGTGTGTTTTATTAGATCTTATTATCTGTCAGATACGGTTCTTTCTACCAGCAATCTACTAAAGACATGACCTTAAGGTGGGAGTTTAGGGGACGCGAGTTGAGGAAAATGTTTTCACTGTATTTATATCAAAACCTTTTTTTGGTTGAACCAAATCAAATATTGCTTCAGTAAAACAAAGAATTTAATTTTCTTCCCCTGGTGAGTTTAATGACGTGTTCTCTTCATTTTAAAAGTATGTCACCATAATATGCTAATATATTTATGTTTATGTTGTAGCCCATCTGGGGAGAAGATTAGCCAGTACATTATTTCCGCGGAGGCCCCCTTCATGTCCCGATGAGATGAAGTCATGGTCACGAGAATAAATATGGGGGTGTGGAGCCAATAGAAACACTCAACCTAACCGGATTCAGTCGACCGTCGGAATGATTCCCATTTAGATTAGAATATCCGTGCTACCGACCGGTAATCGAACCCGGGACCCAATGGATGGTAGTCAGGAGCGCTTATGAGGCCTGTCAATAATAATAATAATAATAATAATAATATATTTAGCACCACGTCTTACTAAACCGTTCGGGTTATACGCTTTAAGTACTAATTACTCTAATGGATTAGGAATTGGGAAGGTTGAATTAGAGGAAGTGAACTCGCAATTTACGTGGAGGGAGAGTGGAAAACTATTTTGGAAAAACCACCCCCAGTTCACCCGACCGAGATTCGAACCTCGACCTCCCCGTCCTCAGCAGTAGAGCTCTATACGACTAGCGCGTTAGCCAACTACGCCACCGAGGCGGGTGCCTGTCAACAACTGTTGATATCACCATGTGAAGAAAATTAATCTCTTTGTTTGTACTGGTGCAATATTTGATTTATTTTGGCAAAAAAAAAGTTTTTACTGCAAAAACCCTTAACTTCTCTCGCATTCCCTACATTCCCACCTTAAAAGTACCCATTAGTCTTATAAAACTTTTTTAAAAAAGTGTTGTAATGTGCATTGCTGTTGTTTACTCCAAGTGGTAGCCGGGCGCATTCCGACCCTCTGCCCTGGGACGTGTTCTGAACGTATCACTAGAGGGTGGTATTCTTGCTCGCTGCAAGTTGCTGACGGAAACTGAGTTAGCTCGGCGGACGCGTGTTTTCTCAAAACTCAATCCTTGGCTGAAATTAACCGTAGCAAACCCAATTTACAGTATCGAAACCTGCCCGCCTAGTTTTCTGGCGTGAGGGGGGAGGGGGGCTGGGGTAACTCCTGGCGCTGCGCTATACGATGTTTCGACACAGCACAGTCAAACTTAAACATACTTAGTTTATATTTCTTTCTGAACGATTATTATTAATATATTAGTCGAAACATGATAAAGTCGCAGCAGTAATGCTTTTACTAGTTTATAAAAAACTACATACGATAAGGTTACGGCTTGTTGATAAACTATAAAAGATGCTTATTATAACAACACATTTGTATTCCTGTCATTAGCTGATAAACTATAGGCGAATTCAAACAATTAATATTAAGGAACAGTATTTTATTTGGCTAGCCCAAGACTTAAGAACACTCGTTACCATTTCATCTGAATCAGAAGAAAGTCCCACACTAATTATCTACATATACAACTAATTTCATTGTAAAAAGGGGAGGGGAAAGTTTCCTTAGTTAATTACGAAAACATCTCTCATTTCTATACAGGCATCGACGCTTCTTAACCTTTTTGGTCCACACTACGATGACCCGCATCGGTGGCGTAGTTGGCTAACGCGCTAGTTTCGTGTTGAGCTAGACTGCCGAGGACGGGAAGATCGAGGTTCGAATCTCGGTTGGGTGAACTGGGGGTGACTTTTCCTAAATGGGTTTCCACTCTCCCTCCACGCAAATGCGGGTTCACTTCCTCTAATTCAACCTTCCCAATTCCTAATCCATTAGAGTAATTAGTACTTAAAGTGTATAACCCGAACGGGTAGTAAGACGTGGTGTTAAATATTATTATTATTATCACACTACGATGGACCTACCGGTAATTGCGACTTTGGTGTGTAATAATAATTGGTTTTAGGTCTCCCAATGATATATTCCCACAGTACTAGTGAAACCTCAACTTGTAGCCGCTCAGGGGTCTAAGTTGCAGGCCTCTCTGTTCACCCTGAAAGGTATTACACTATGCATGACCTTATATTATAAGCTGAACCATAGTGGAACCATACAAGGTAAGTTTTCTACCTTCCACGGTTAACGAATGGTACGAAATCTACTCATAAACCTGAAAATAGTTCGCAAATAAGACAAGAGATGTATTCAAACCCCTAACAAATAAAATGAGGGATAGCAAACAAATTGTATGAAAATATTTAAAGAAAGAAAACTCCACAAACCTTTATTTATATAATAAAAAAAGAACACGATAGTTGTTTCTATCATCGAACCCCCACACACTTGGCGATCTGATCGCGCGACTCTTTGTCGCTACGGCCAAAATATACCGCGACCATAATTATGTAGCGTCAGCCATTTTTCCTATATTTCTTACGAAATGATTGCGGAGCAAGTAGCAGGATTATGGTACTTGTTGAGAAACGGCGAAACGTTAGGAAGAAGAGAGTCTGGATGCATCCTATGTTACAAACACACGATAAGAAGGGATTGTTTGCAATATTTTAACAAGATCTTAGGCAATAACTACACGAGGATGTCTGTACATGTCTGTACTGAAAGAAAACGTCGGTCTATTATTGTATGTTTGAAAACCACGCTGGCAAACTTATCATGAGCGTTGTCTGGAGACGGCTGGCCGATCTTGTTCCAATCTTGCTCGCTACCTGCCCTCTAATCATCTGTACAGATGGTCACGCACAATCCACGAATGTGAACGAATGTTCGGGTTTCGGATGACTGTTCGAGAAGTGTAGGAGGCCCACAGAAGGCGAGTATTCGTACAGGTGTCCTGAAGCCGTGAATACACTAGTGACGAATTCGTTCGCTTAAAGTATACGTAGAAACGAAAGCCAACGCATTCGTTCGCTTTAACCAACATCAAAGGATGCTCGCTATCATGCTGTTGATAGTGTGTAAGCAGTAGGGAACATTGACAGCAAGCCGAATAGAATACTGTTTCTATGTGTAGCTGTGGAGTGGAGTGATACTCTTGTTTTACAACTCATAATGTTTTGCAATTTTGGGGCCAAAAAGGTTTAATTAATATTCTACATCAGAAGAATTCAATTTGCAGAGATTTTGAAAGAGTCCGTATTATATTTCGAGTCTATATTAAGCATTAGATCTGTCCCACTATACCGTTCTCTACTTTTAAATAGTGAAGTCATTCTCCAACACAGTTTCTTTATCTTCTCCCATACTAGGCTGAACAGTTTCTTCATCTTCTCCCAAACTAGGCTGAACAGTTTCTTTATCTTACTCCCATACTAGGCTGAACAGTTTCTTCATCTTCTCCCAAACTAGGTTGAACATCTTCTTTATCTTCTCCCATACTAGGCTGAACAGTTTCTTCATCTTCTCCCATACTAGGCTGAACAGTTTCTTCATCTTCTCCCAAACTAGGCTGAACATCTTCTTTATCTTCTCCCATACTAGGCTGAACAGTTTCTTCATCTTCTCCCATACTAGGCTGAACAGTTTCTTCACTGATTATTATATATGATGCACTAACGATTATAATTAAGTCTTCATCAGACATAGAGAAAAGTAGAGAAATGAACCAGTGAGAGCGAGTGAACATCCGTGAAAGCATTCTGTTCGCTTATTGTGGACGGCAAGACAAATTTTGAGCAAATTCGACAGAATGCATTCGTTATCCTTCGTTCGCTCTTGTTCGCCTAGTCACTAGTGTATACGCGGCTTGACACGAATGTAGGCGAACATTCTGGTGAATATTCGGCCGAAACATTCGTCCACAATCGTGAATAGTGCGTGACCACCGGGTGGCGGCGACTGATCTTTTAGCAAATACATACATCACTTATTGCGGTAAAAATGTAATACATTTTGCTTCATTCTTAGTAGGTCTATGAAAAGTGACGGTTTTAAATCACATGACTATACGTATAACTGCATGAACATTGTTTTGGTAACTATTATAACTCTAACCGTCTCTGTGGTCTAGTGGTCAGAGTTCCTGGCTACAGATACAGAGGTCCCAGGTTCGATCACTAGCGCTTTCACATTTTCTCTGAAGCAGTGGGTCTAGAACGGAGTCAATTCAGCATCGTGAGGACAAATGAGGAGCTACCTGGATGAAGTAGTAGCAGTTCCTGCATAGAAAACTGAGATTAATGGCCTGAAGATTTGTTGTGCTGACCACATAACACCCTCTACGCGCATGAGTTGGCACAATATTCGCCAATAAACTGTGTCCACTTTATCGGGGGCTGACACCATGGATTGTTATTATTATAACTCTTAATAAAGTTACTTCCTATTTAATCGGACTGTATTATTAGCTTACCCTGTAAGGTAGCAAGCTTACCTCGCATTGTTCCACTATGGTGCAGCCTACAAGATAGGGTCATAGTGTAATCCGTAAAGGTAAGAATGCTAGCTTTAAAGGTAAACGGACTGTACACACACCTGACTATCCTAAGCGAGGAAGTGAGGTAGATTTTTGCTTTTTAACTAATTATAACCGCGTGAAGTGCTAATTTACTGAAGAGGTCTTCTGAATCTTCATAATATATCAACTTTAGTGCAGTTAGAGAAGCAAGACTCGAATTTTATTATTAGAGGACGCTCCATTCCATATTTTAAGAATAATGAGCGCATACTATCAAAACATTATCTTTATAGAGCTTAAAAACTACATTTGTATAATATATAGTTAATAGTTATATAACTTTAATTGAATCAAAGGAAAACTGCCATCTTCAACCTTCAAAGTCTCATTTTAACATCTTCTACCGAATGACAGTTCCAGACAATCATCTTATCAACATCTGCCAAATGACAGTTCCATACGATCATCCACATTACAAACCAGACCCCGAAACAAATCTTACTGCTCCAATAAACAATACATAGAGTTTTATTGTCATAATTCGCTTTAAAAAGAGCATTTACAGAGCGTTATTTTCCTTTAAACTTTTTTTTCAAGCCCTGAAAGTATGGTAGGAGTGTAGGCCTAAGTAACGCCAGAAAAGGCCGGTCTTTTTGCAGTTTTTGTATCAAATCTTCTTTTTGGCCATAATAAATTCAATATTCCTTCTGTCGAAACATAAAAGTTTAATTTTCTTCACATGGTGACTTCAACAGATAATTGTTGAGTATCTATCATGAGCATGGCGGTATTATTCAGGCTAATTATGACAACATTTTAAATAAATACAAAAAGTTGTCATTATATTCCAGGACATCCTTGACAGAACTTCAACCAGTGTTGATATCACCACTAGAAGAAGAAAAAATTAAACTCAATTTTGGGTATAGAAGCAATATTTGATTAATTTTTACCAGAAATAAAGTTTTGCCATAAAAACAGCAAAAACACTGGATTTTTATCGCATTCCCTGCACACCTTAAGGTTATTACATCTCAATTTTTTTTTTAGTAGGCCTACCCCTTCTTACTACCCATTCGGTTATCCTAATGGCTTAAGGATTAGGAAGGTTTAATTGAGTGGAAGTGCATAAAGAGAGAGAGAGAGTGGAAACCAATTAGGAAAAAACTCACTACACCCGACCGGAATCAAACCACAATCTCCCGGTCATCTAAAGTCTAGTCGAACAGGAGAGTAGCACCTTAGAACATGCGGCCGCCGAAGAGGGTCATCTCAACTCATATCCGGGGCGGCCGCGAAGCGTGTCAGACACTCCCTCAGGTAGGGGAATTTCTCACAGATACGGAGCGAGCGGAAAAGTTCCCATATCTCCGTGAGAATATGGATCAGGGACTTGAGATCAGCGGTCCCTGGTGCAGGAGGGTGAGATGTGGCGGCGGCAGGCTGCCGAGACGCCGGCCTTACCTCCCGGAAGACGGGGAAAGTCCCAGGCGTTGACGAGAGGGGAGTGGGGGGCGGATGATACTGGGGCTTGGACGGCGGTGGTGCGCCGACGGGAGTCGAACGCTTGCGCGAGTCGACGAACCGTTTACGCACCTCACAGATGCCGGCATTTACGGGGTGAGGACCCCCGCAATTGGCGCATCTGGCGGGTTCCGAGCGTGGGCGCTCGCAGGCCGCTGAAGTGTGTGCACCTCCGCACTTAACACACTTATCAATTCTGAAACAAGACACGGAGGGGTGTCCAAACCCTTGGCAGCGATGGTACAGCTGGGCCAGGTTCTTCCTCTGGAACGTCTCAAATGTGACACGCACTTTCGAGATAACCGTCTCCTTTGATAGCGCTTGTAACTGCTGGCGTCCAACCAGAGTCACGAGGAACAAGGGGTACGGCTTTTCCGGCTGATATTGTTGTGACCATGATCAATGTGATTTAATATATATATATAAGGAGAGATGGGTGACCAGAGGTGTCAGAAACGGCCTCCTCGTGGTCAGGATCAGGTCCAGGTAACTGGGATGGTGTCGAGGGCGATCGGGCAAGTAGGTGGGCAGATGGTGCTGACTGACAGCTCACAGCTGACGGCTTTGAAAATTTACCAGACCAAATTATGTATCCCTACGCCGAACTATATGATCTGCACAAACATGTATTTAGCAGTTGTCAGTCAGCACCAAAGAAGCCATGGGTCTACTGTAGCTGTTTGTCAAATGCCAATGTAAGTGCTGACAGGGTCCATCGTCCATCGAATCATCGTGAATACCAGTGACAGAGATAAATTTGCGGTATTTTAAAATGACAGTAACTGTATTCATGTAATCATTGATCCCGTAAAATTGTAGGTTAACCCATCTGTGTTGTGAAGTCAAGACTAGAAAAGTACGTCCGGCCAGTTAGGACAAGACTGGTGAAGTACAATTCGGTCAGTGAGAATTTTTTCCTTTAGCTTGTTTAAGCACCATTCTTTTTTTTTGGACATCAACATATAAAAGTTATCTATTGCCGTAAGCTAAATATTAATTCTAAGTTTTACAAGTTTTTAACCTAAATTTTCTTATGATAATAATTTTCCTTTCTTCTAATATTGGAAATGAATAATAAAAAACATAAGTACTAAATTATTAATTACATTACTCCAATTATTTACATAAGACTTCTAATGTAGAGTCTTTTTTTCCCACTCTTGATATGGTGCTATCTGTGGGCGACCTTTTCAACTCTTACTTGGGAATAAGTGGTCACGGTGGCTCGGTGGGTCACTTTTGTCTGAGACGGTCACCTGCCTGTCTCGAGTGTAACAATTCCCTCCCACTGAATTTGACCGTCTCGGCCTTTCACTTGAGTCTTCATTGCACTTCTATTGGCACTGTCTGGAAGTTTATGAGGTTCACCGAGGTCGTCGGTAGATGGTCTCAGCTGGAGTTTAGCTCGATGGGTTTTGATCTCTTCCGCGCCGGGGTTGGCAATCTCTCGAAGCAGGTGCACGTGTTGTCCGACATGATCTCGAATGTGGTAAGGCCCCTTCCACTTGGGGCGGAAACCAGCATGAATTCTCGGCTGCGACATTAGACAGCGGGTGTGTCCTCAGAGGAACTATTGATCCTGCAGGTAAAGGTTTTCTCCTTTGTTGTGGCCTTGTCTTTAGGTATCTGGTTTAGTGCCTTTGGGCTTCCTCTCTTTGTGCTGCTAACCTTTCCCTTCGTTTAGTCCCTTGATATACTTCATTTTGGGACGTCAGGGGCTCAGCTTCATCCGCTTCCCAGTCCTCTGGGCGGCGTAGTGTTTGCCCGAAGAGGATTTCGCTGGGTGCGAGCCAGGTGGCTTCGTTCCGCCTGCTCCTGAGACAAAACAGGATTTGGGGGAAGACCCAATTTCGGTGTTCTCTGCCTTGGAGACGCGTGCGGATTCCGACCTTGAGTTCTTGGTTACGTATTTCAACTGGATTTTATCTGGGATGGTCGGCCGCAATGGTCCATCTTGTAATCTTCCAGTCTTGGCATATTTTCTTCCATCCGGAACAACGGAACTGAGGGCCGTTGTCTGTGAGGATAACCTTGGGGTATCCCCATCTGGGGATAATTTCCTTCTCCAAGACTGATTTGACCTGGGAGGTATTAGAGCTCGGAAGTGGGAAAGCTTCGGTCTATCTGGAGAAAAAGATCAGTGATGACCAGAAGGAAGGTCTTCCCTCTGGCTGACCTGGGATAGGGTCTCATGAGGTCGATGATGACTTCTCTCCATGGAGTTGTAGGATTGCGAGCCTTCTATGGGGTGCCCGTTATTCTTCCTGCGGTCTTCATGAGGGCGCGTGTATTACAGGCTCTGACATAGGTCCTGACTTCCTTTGCTACTCCTTTCCAGGAGTAGTTTTTTTAGGCTCAGTAGGGTATTTACACCCCCCACCCACCCACCCCCCGGGTGTCCTGCTTCAGGTTGATCATAGAAGTACTGCAGGATTTCCTTCCTTGTGCTTTGAGGGGCCACGATTTTCCATGATTTCTCTGGGTAATCTCTCTACAGAAATGATCAATTTTTGGTCGTGAATCTCTTGACCCAAAGTTCTTCTTGTCTGGATCTTCTCTCGGTGGGAATCTTCCGACTGGCTTCCATTTTTTGCTACCAATCTTTGGATGTGTGGGTCTGATCCTTGAGCTTTGATGATTTTCTCGCACAGGGGTTGTGGTGAGTTGATGTTTAGGAGACGTGGTGGTTCTGAGGAGTGAGGTAATGGTTCTGGGGGTGTCATTATTTCCCATCCTTGTGTGCTGGTTTCCGTTGACTCCTCACCTGGGTCCCGGGATAGGGCATCTGGAAGTTCGTTTTCCCTCCCTGGTGTGTGTTGAATTTTGAAGTCGTACTCTTGTAACATCAAGGACCATCTGGTGAGTTTGTATCTTCCGCCTTTCACCGAATTTAACCAAGTCAGACACTTGGAATCGGTGCGCAGGGTGAAGGGTCTTTACAAGAAAATGTTATATCTTCTAATAGCCCAAATGATGGTGAGACACTTGCTCGTTACTGTGATATCTTCTTTCTGCAGGAGATTATTTTGCGTTGGCCCTCAATCTCTTGGTCTAGGACGAAGCCGATTCCTGTCCTGCTCGTGTCGGTTTGGAAAAAAAAGAGAGAATGGTGTCGGGCCGAGTGCTTGTATGCTCTTGAAGGTTTCCTTTGTGTTTTCGAAGGCCTTTTGTTTTTGACTGCCCCATTTCCACTTTGGTTTGGGTCCTGCCCTTGAGGTGGGTGGACTGGTAGTATCTGGCGAGTTGGGGACGAATTCTCGCAGCCAGTTACAAGTGCCTAGGAACTGTTGGAGTTGTCGTCGCGTCTTTGGGGTTTGGTATTCTTGAATGGCCTTGATTTGTTCTGAGTCAGGGAGGTTTCCTTCGGGAGATATGAGACGACTTAAATATTAGAGAGTCATCTTTCCAAATTCGCACTTTTCCATGGAACCTGTGAGTTTGTATATTCCCAATTTTTTGAGTACTCTTTTAAGGTGTCTCAGGTGCTCTTCATATGAGTTGGAGAAGATGATAATGTCATCCATGTAGGCAAAACAGAACTTCCCCTGGAGTCCAGCCAGGACTTGTTGATTCATCATCTTCTGAAGGATGCTGGGTGCCCCTTTTAATCCAAAGAGCATGACTTTGAATTGATACATTTCTCCTCCTGGCTTGCTGAATGCAATGAGAGGTTTGCAGTTGGCATCTAAGGGAATCTGCCAGTATCCAGACTTGGAGATCTATGGTGCTAAATACCTTGGCTGGCCCAATGTCTTGAAGGATGTGTGGTATGTGGATTCGGGGACAGTTTTCCTCTTCTGTAACTTTATTGAGTAGTCAGTAGTCAATACAGAATCTGAGTTTTTTCCCAGTTATTTCTATGATGACAATGGGGGCTTGATATTGGGACGTGCTGTACTCGATAATATTGGCTTGGATCATTTCTTCTATCTGATTCACTCAATCAGCTGGTATGACATACGAGTGGTGTATGTTAAAAATGTGAGCCTTTCATAGTGCAATACAAAACCACTTTTGAAGACAATGCTCCACTCATCTCATTCAATGTAAGACAACGAATGAGGGGCAGACCTAAGAAAGTTACATTAAATGAAGCCTACATTGAGCCTCCATGGATATCTGCTGTGGAAACGAAGGATTTAATATCACTTTGTGATCTGAATGTGATACCTCGAGTGCATCGGAAGTTTTTCAGGAACTTATTTGAGACAAGAAATATCAAAGACAATGATGATTCGTATTAATATATTTTCATTAACAGTGCATTAAACTTATAATTGAATAAAAAAAAAGTGAATTATTATTGAAGTGATTGTGCAACATTAGGTAAATTGAAAATTACATTAGAGAGAAAAAAAAACTTTATTATTACCATAATATTGTTTGTAAAAAAAATTATAAATTATTGAGATAACATGAATAATGTGTGATCTTTTTTCAATTCTATATAGAGATAACTTAGAAAATAGTGTATTACAAAGAAATAAAAAAAAGATTAATTATTTGATATTATATTATTAGCACCGCGTCTTACTACCCGTTCGGGTTGTACGCACTTACGCTAATGTGTAATGGTAGGCTGATTGTGAGATGAAAGATGAAATGGAGGACCTACAGTTTAACGTGGGATCCGAACCACGGTGGAGGCCTGGCATTCCCCACATTCACAAGTTGTCATTTGATATTATAAATAATAAAAGTATTTAACCATTCCCAACCAAATGTGCGTTTTAAAGAAACTTTAGCCGTTTATATATTGAATTAAGAGTTAGTGTATATTATGTCTATGACCATTTGTATTGCAGAGACAATCCCAGAAGGCAGTTTGAGGACTTAGGGGAATAAAATTTATTTAAGAATGCGGGAAAAATGTTTTGTGGAAGTGAAAATTCACATTGACTTGGTATTTTTAGTGTAGTAATAGTAACACCGACATTTGGTGAAGAACATGTCTTGCTACTTATTAAAGTTACTTCTATAGTAAACCTACTGGGTTATCAACAACAAAACCAACAGTTAAGGTAAGCGGTCACTGGTTTATCATATTTCCACTATTAGTGAAGAACATAAAGAAGATTTATTCTTTCCAACCAGTCAACTTTTGTGGAGGAAGAATACACCCACAAACAAGTACAGTAGAACCTCGCTAATTCATTAACCGTGAGACAGAGTATGGCCGGAACACAAAAAAGCTCGGATTATCAGAAGAAAACTAAATATTTACAGTACTGTATCACATACATAAATAAGACAGTCTAAAATAAAATAAAACCTATACAGAAACAAATTTTTAGTGAAAAAAATCGGTAATGTTCTTTTGTTTGGTCGACGACAGTCTAGACTTAGCTGGAGTGATTCCTTCTTATCTAGTCTCTGTAGCACTTTTAATTTTTCATTTATAGGAACAGTAACGTGTTAACGTTTTACTCCTGACATACTGTACGTAATGCAAAAACTACGTACACAAAACACAATCCACACACGACGAGTAATTACCACGCACTAGGTGCTAGATGCCGGCTCACTGAGGCAGCAAAACAACTAGTAACAATGGCGTGTCAACAATGGCCGACCAGTCATCAACCAGTCGGTGCACGGATGCTCTTGAGCTGCGTCGGATCAATCGGAGCGTCGGACTAGAGATGTTCTGCTATAAGACTAAAGTACTTTACTCTGTGAAGAGTTATTCCTTATTGAAAGGAGATTAACTCGAAAAGGCTAACCATCCCGTGGTTAATAAACTTTAGGTAAAATTACAAAGGAAATCCATGTTGCATTTTATCAAGCGTCACTTTAGTATTCATCTGCGAGACTGCAAATGATTTTGTTTAAATAACACCTAGCTTGGTTTCGAAAGTTTTTACAATACCCTATTTATCAATCTTAACTAATTACTGTGCATTAACCAGAAACTTAACTAAATTGTACTCGATTAACATATTTTTATTTTATACTATTAAATAAACTTTGCTATTAGTTGCCAGGGAGACAATTTGTAAATTGCATATATGAACCATTGTTTCGTTTTAAGAGGGTACTCTAATTATATTGTGCTTTGTATCTTATTATTATTATTAGCACCGCGTCTTACTACCCGTCCGGGTTATACGCACTTACGCTAATGTGTAATGGTAGGGTGATTGCGAGATGAAATGAAGGACCTACAGTTTAACGTGGGATCCGAACCACGATGGAGGCCTGGCATTCCCCACATTCACAAGATGTCTTGTCAGAGGTGAAGGAAGGGCTTGGCAATCAGATAAATCTGTGCCAGGACCGAGGATTGAACCCCGGCCGCCAGCACAGAAGTTTGACACCTTACCCCTAGACCGCCAGGTCACCTTGTATCTTATTATAGTATCACGTCACATGTCTCAATTTAACACGGGTACAGTTCACTGAAGCATTCGGTTCTCAAAAAAGCCGACTATTCGTCCAATCTCGGGTTGTGTTCCCGCAATCTTTAGGTCCTATGGCACCTGTTTGTCCCGAGATCAGTGATCGTATCTACCGATGACCATTGAGTAGGGTCAACACTTTGACGGCGTCACACAATCTCTGTACACCCTAGTATCGGCCCACTCTAGGGTAGGGTGTAAGAGTAAAAAACCTAATGGTTTTTAGACATATGTAGTCCAACAAATTCCATGGGGTGTTCAGTTAATCTCATGATGTCATGATGGAGTATTTTGGACCCTCTGCACCCCCACTTTTCTACGCCCTTGACCAGAGCTAGATTATGGCTATAAGTAAGAGGGAGAGATACTTGAACATTTACAGCCGAGCAGAAATTGTCAGGACAATACAAAAACACAAGTGTAACAAAGATAAATGATTGTGTTGAAGTCACTTCTCGTTTCCTGCAGGGGGAGTTAGGTGTGATATTATCTGAATTTACGAATGTTTGTATGTATTCAAAATAATACTATTTGCACACCCTTTAAAAATAATGCAACTATATTTATCTTTGTTCCGGGTCAAAACTTTACCAAAAACAACATATGGTATACAAAATAATTTCACAAAATTGTTGATGAGTATATACAAACATGTTTTATAAAAATAAATTAAACTACAGGTGAAAAAGTTCGTTCTAGTAGGCCAAGCAAGAAAATAGGTCAGTGGCGACGCACAGAAATGTCTTATTTTTTAAATATGGTTTAAATTAGGAGGGATAGCCAGCACACTTACCTTGGTGATACTGGAGTAGAAATTGTTTAGATATAACACTAAATCTGACACGCTACAATGTTGTGTTCAAGTCTTCCATAGCTAACACAGTGTTACACAGTTGTTACTTACTATATACTCTCCACCAACAACAGGTGTGGCTCCGATGGCCTGGTTAAGTGCTGTCACCTCGTCGACAGGGCCTGCGATCAAACTGGTGCCTGTGTCAGCGATCGCCTCACAGCCAGACTTACAGAAAGTGCTGTTGCCGACCAATAACCTGCAATATTAAATCTGATTGTGGTGTTTTCTCATGGAAATTTTAAACCATATTTAATAATACTTAAAGAGTTTAGTGGGTGAAATGAATATAAGATTATATAGGGATAGCCAGCACACTTACCTAGGTGATACTGGAGTAGAAATTGTTTAGATATAACACTAAAAAACACACAAACACATTTTCAAGGACAAGCTTTCACTGTCACAGACAGCTTCATCAGGTCAGGGGAGTAGACTGATGCTTTTGGTTGAATTGTAAGGTTGACTGTCCACATCTGACAGTCTACTCTCCTGACCTGATGAAGCTGTCTGTGACAGTGAAAGCTTGTCCTTAAAAATGTGTTTATGTGTTTTTTAGTGTTATATCTAAACAATTTCTACTCCACCAAGGTAAGTGTGCTGGCTATCCCTCCTAATTTAAACCATGATTTAGCCTAGTGCTCTATACCACATAACCTATAAGATTATATAGTAAGAGAGATAAAAGGTACATTTGATAAAACTAGCTTTATGCCTTCCCCTTACATATTTTTACTCCATACCTTAAATGTAATCTATTCTGTTTGTTATTATGTGCATTGTAGGTGGATGGACAAAAAATGTGATTGGATTCACAGTAAAGTATTATAAGAGATTTTTAATTTGTGACAAATAAGAGAGACATTTATGTCCTAACAAGGTTTGTGGATTGACTGATTTATTTTGAACCAATTTTAACTCATCTTTCATTAGACTTCATTTTACAAACTTTTTATAAATTATCCATATAAAGCCGTTCATATTTTCCTGTCTGGAGGTAGATAGATATGTGACATGTACTCAATGGTTAAGGTCATTCAATAAGTATTTTATTGCAAACTTTTAACAAGTGTATGATTATATGCTGGCTATTTCATTATATATAAGGGGTCAAACTGGCTATTTCATGATTTATAAGGGTATCAAACTGGCTATTTCATTATTTATAAGGGGTCACACTGGCTATTTCATGATTTATAAGGGGTCAAACTGGCTATTTCATTATTTATAAGGGGTCAAACTGGCTATTTCATTATTTATAAGGGTATCAAACTGGCTATTTCATTATTTATAAGGGGTCACACTGGCTATTTCATTATTTATAAGGGGTCAAACTGGCTATTTCATTATTTTTGCATACTATTGTTAAAATCAAGTTGTTTTTTTAGCACCGTGTCTTACTACTCGTTTGGGTTATACTCTAATGTACTAATTAGGCCGATGGGGCTGTGGAGGTTATATTTATATAAAGTTTCCTCGTATTTGCGTTAAGGGAAATTGGAAGTAAAACCGTTTTGTAAAAAAAAAAAAAATACCCAGTACACCTGACCGAGATTCAAACCTCGTATTATCACTAACACTGGTGAACCTGTGTTCAATGGCTGTGCAAGTTTGCAGTTTTAGATGCATTATTTCTCACTTTAATTTAACACTCCAAACAATCCACCTTCCTCTTGGTCAGTTCCAACAAAACTAACAGTATTTCTGACTTCCCGACACAACCAACATAAACTCCCTAATGCCCTTGGTTTATATGCTTAAACAATTAACATTTAATGAAATGGGCATTTTACACTAAAAACCATATATATATATAACATATATATATAGAACATACATATATATATAACATATTACTAATAAAAACAGAAAACTACCCTACACTTTGGCAAGCCTGAAATTAAATGGAGCGCATGAAACAGCAGTCTGCGGGGTGAAAGAGGAGGTAATTATTTATTTCAATCAAAGCTCACCTAAAATGTTAGCTGAAACCATCTATGAAATAAATTCGGACCCCGTCTTTAAACGTCAACAGTTTAGTTAAATGAATAGCCCGGCTCCAGAGTCGATCATGGTGGTTGCATACTACGCCACGCACAAATATAGGTATCAATGGTCCTTTCAGTATATATTATAATAAATATTATTAATATTTATAATAATAGTTATACTAGACATAGTTCACTGTCTATTCCTCCTATGAATGTCTGGTTATATTAAATTTTATCCTCATACATTAATTATTTTACCATAAAAGAATAAAATAGCCAGTTTGGTCCCTTATTAACTTGTGAAATGTAACTGATAATGATACACTTGTTAAAATGTTTATTGTCAAATTATCTCATACGCAGGGAGATGTGTGGCTTGTACTCACTTGTTCATGCGAAACTGCCAGTACATCTTCCTATCGACGGGCAAATATGTAAAATCCCCCGTATATTTTTGGGGGTCTGACCCACCTAAGATAATTTCTCCACCTTGAGCAGCAGACGGATCCCTGAAATATAAATATGGTGTTATTAACAAATCTAGACTGACGGAACAAACACATGGTGTCTACTCAACTTGACCAATGAAATTCCCTGATTTCCCCTGATAATTTCCTAAAATTCCCCGACTCAAAAGTATGTACACAACCTTCCTTCAGTCCCCCCCCCCCCCCCCCCCCCNCCTCCCTCCTTTATTCCACAGTTTTTAATCATCTTTTTTATGAATAATTATAAGTTTTAAGACTTAAATAAAGTTTTTTATTTGTATTGACATAATCTAATAAGAATTAAAAAATTATAAAATATATTACACAGATTCAAACTAAATACAGTCTGAATCACAAATCACATTGTACTTTACTTATTTAATGATTATTATATTTCATATTTTGAGTAAAACCACATTTTCCCGGATATTTTTTTTAATTTACCAAATCCCCAACTTATTCCCATTTTTTTTCCCCGATCACGTCAAATTCCCGGCTAATTCCAGTTTTCCCTGATTTTCCCGGCTGGATGGTAGACACCCTGCAAACATTTCGGGTGTCTCTCTTTACTCAAGTTCATATAGGAAGAAACTTTTGACAGTAGTCAACTTTAACTAAATATATTTTGATAGATATTATCAATGTTGATTAAATAAAAGAGGTATGCAAAGCTTCAAACTGAAAGTCTAATTCAAAGATTAAATATTTGCTTAGTTTTGACATCCACCATAAGTTTGCATTCCACGTCCTAAAATTAAATGTATTCCTGTCCTGAGCTGTTTCTGCGATGTGATACTACATGTATCTGTAAGTATTTCGCGGGGCCTTGTAACCTAACTCCTACACTTAACATTGATTCCTATGGGAAAACATAACTTCTATAAAGTTGCGTTTCTCAGGAACATGACACAACATTATAAGAGGATTTACTGTATATATTTAGTTTGACAACCAACTAAGATATGGGCCTATAGAATACCCTCGCCTAGTATTGTAATGACACCACTCCCCCTAATGATATTGTAATACCTGTTTAGGTAGAAAGAGAAGACAGGATTTGCCACAAGGCCTTGCTTGTACATATTATAAAACACTGGCAAAACTCCGTCCACAGCGATAGAGCTGTAAGCCATGCCCAGAATTCCATCAAACTTGGCGGCAACAAACGCCAAACCTGGTTCACTCATCGCTTCTGCAAACGTCTGGTTGACTACATCCAAACCTCCTACCTGAAACAATCAGATACTTTAATAATTATCTTCAAACTAGTTTAGTTTACTATATAACTACCATTAAATCAGTGATTAAGATATATATATATATATATATATATATATATATATATATATA
>CABFOW010001887.1:0-30814 GCA_902141385.1 Timema californicum
GAATCGGTCAAGCCGTTTCGGAGGAGTACGGGAACGAACATTGTGACACGAGAATTTTATATATAAGATATATATATATATACATATATATATATATATGTAATATTAGTCTATATGCAAAAACGAGTATGAGCTTGCAAGTTAACTGTGGGCATTTTCCTTTTAAATAAAACGCATTAAATAATAATAATAAAAATAATAATTATAATTATTATTATTAGCACCGTGTCTTACTAACCGTTCGGGTTATACGCACTTACGCTAATGTGTAATGGTAGGGTGATGTGAGATGAAATGGAGGACGTACAGTTTAACGTGGAATCCGAACCTCAGTGGAGGCCTGGCATTCCCCACATTCACAAAATGTCTTGTCAGAGGTGAAGGAAGGGTTTTTTAATCAGATAAATGTGTGCCAGGACCGAGGATTGAACCCCGGACCCCAGCGCAGAAGTCCGACACCTTACCCCTAGACCACCAGGTCACCAAAAACCCATTAAAAATAATCAGAAAATTATATTACAGTACTACCTTACATACCGCTTCATAACTAAGTGTTTTAAGACTTTAAGTTAATTACGAATCAAACATTAAAATAATTGATTAATAATGACAATAAAATTAAACTACAATTAAATGGTTTGGTAAATTTCCAATTGGAAACCGATTTGGTTTTAACACCAATATAACCAAAGATTCATCATTTACCATAATTAATTAGAAAGTATCATATGCCTTTTTTCCTATTTTACATTACAGCGACTATTAAGTTTTTTTTTTCAAATTAACCTTACTAATTAGGTTTTTTTTATGTTAGCCATTGTTCGTACCAACAATAACTATAATAATAAAAATAACGATAGTAAAAGTATACAATATCAACGTTTTATAGTATACAATAACTTTCTTTAACCGACAAAATTTCAAAAAGTGCCACTGTTGACAGAAACAATAATTCCTATTTGCATTTCTTATTCGACCAAAACTTATTGTGATTGTTAAAAAAAAAGTGCATCTGAAATTTGTTTTAATATAGATCGTACACACGAGTTTTTTTTTCTGCATAAGCACTCAAAACTTCTAAACACTTCTGTTAAAACTTGAAATAAAAAAAACGAAAAAAAAAATTACGTCTGAATATAATACTAATAAAAGTAAAATAAGGTCTACACTCACAAATCATATGAAACTGTCAACACACAATGGCACGTTGTTTACGGATCCAATTTGTGGACCTGTGTCATACTTATGAGTAAGACCTTATGGTTAGCACTTTTCATGCAGAAGGGCTGAGTTACGCATATATATGTATGTATATATGTATATTTAAAGTAACTTTACTCAACGAGTGGTCTCTAAGAATAAAAAAAGGTGTATATTTCTTCACGTATTATAAACATAATATGCACATACGCTTACATGTGTATAGAAATAAAATGCTTTGGAAATAGTGGCGTCTCACAGAATCCAGCCAAGCAGCAAACAATTTGGCTAGTGGCAAAGTGTTTTCAGGGAAAGTAGAATTGCTTAAAACTGTACCTTGTTATATGATTTCCCCCAATCGATTCCCATTTGACTAATCGTACATAGGCTCTACTCTACACTACTCACATGGGAATATAATATTCGTTGATATAAGGCCAACGGGTGTGTATTATATTTTATTTTACTATCGTATGGCACATATGACCTAAAAGGACTTTGGATATTCAGGTTCTATTGCCTTATGTGTAGACTATTTGCTACACAAAACTTTTCCCAGAGTACACCACAGGAGGTTGTCTACACGTCGTACACGCAATGGGATTTTGTGATGATGGTTATTATGGAGTTGTGGAGCCGGTGTGATTATTAACCTAACTTGAGCTTATTTATTTACCAAACCCTGGTAGCCATCTGCTTATTTTTCTCAAGGGTAAATACCAAAGGTACCTGCCGGGGTACAGATTTATCTGATTGCTAAATCCTTTCTTTACCTCTGACAAGACGTGTGTTAATCACAAATTGGGAATGTGTGGAACTCCAGGCCTACACCGTGGTTAGGATTCCACGTTAAACTGTAGGTCCTCCATTTCATCTCAAAATCACTCTACCATTACACATTAGCGTAGGTGCGTATAACTTGGACGGGTAGTAAGACGCGGTGCAAGAAATATAAATTATAATAATACCCTCCGAGAATTGAACTTGGGACTCCTAAGCTTGTAGCCAGGTATGCCCTACACTTACCACTACACCACGGCACCAGTTGGTATTCTACTGAATAATGAGAGAAACTCATAGTTACAGTTAAAAAAGAATTGCTTCCACTGGTAACACTCCAACACGCCACTGAATTTATTTTAAGTTTTAATATTTTATTGCTAAATTCTCCATAAAATTCAATAAATACGTTAGTATTTTCCATATAGGATTATAAATATATATTTTAGAACACAAGTTTGTTAATCAAGACAGCACAAATGGTTTCTCAACAAAAATATAGCATATTAAAAATAACTAAAATACTCTTTTGAGCACCATTGAGGTAAATGTATTTTGCAAGTCGTGTTCTAATATATTACTCACTGTGTTTAAAAAGAGAGTAGTAAAAATCTAAATAACACCTTTATTAATAGTATAATGGTGTATATGCGTATGCATATATTTATATATGTATGGATGTATGTGTATATGTTTATATATATGTAGCTACGTATGCATGCATATATGTATGTGAGTATGTATGTATGTAATTATATGTGTTTGTATTTATGTGTGTATGTATGTAGGCCTATGTATATTGGTCCAAAATATTTTAGTAACTTACTTTTACATGAACTAGAAAGTTGAAATTTGGTGAATATGTAAAGGAACCACTCAAAAGGTAGCAAAACTTTCAAACACGTAAAATTATTTTTACATAAAGTAAAAACAGTTTTAGTTAATAATTCTAAACCAAACTATTTGCATTTTAAAACCAGGAATAAACTAGAATAGAAACTACAATCTCAAACTCAAAAAGAAATTGCATATTTTAAAACAGTGACTTGTTTTTATAGTTTGATTTGTTATTTCGTATTCATTTTCGTAAATAGAAAAAGTGTCTATTCGGCAAATAAAAAAATGTACATATAACGTTGAAGATCATTATTTAATTTGAGCTTACATTTATATAGAGAATGGTTACAAATTCCCTGGGCAACAAACTTCAACTTATATCTGGACGTTGTTCTCCATTATAAGCACTTAATTTTAATTTCTCTCCACGTTGTTTGGGACATTTTCTTCCATGTTAGTGGCTGCATTTCTAGGAAGCAATATCTGAAAGATATTTTCAGGTCGTCAAATGTAGGTGAAGTTAGGAAACTTTGTCTTTCACTATACCCCAGAGTAAATTTTCACACGTTGTTAAGTCAGGTTTTTGAGGAGGCCATACCATGTCGGATCCACGTCCAATCCGTCTCCCAATAAATAAACTCTCTGTTCAGGAATTCTCCTACCTGGAGGGCAAAATATGCCAGTGCTCCATCTGGCTGAATAATAATTGCTGACTCCCAAGTCCTCTCATACGCAACTGTGGAATCAACCATTCTTGAAGCGTGGTCAGTTAAGTAATGTGATCAACATTAGTAGTATTAGCCAGGGTTTGATCCGGAAGTCAAACAAACCTTTGTGACGTACTTATGACGAAAAAAACCCTGTGTTTATGGTGACGTCACATCGGCCGTGACTTCATAAGATAATTGATTTACCTTGAATGACGAGGTACAGTTAATGTATTATGACGTCATATTTAACCCTGACTTTTGACGTCAGCTAGCTATGTTCCGGAAGTAATCAACCTTGGCGTATGGTGACTTCCAATTATGACGAAAAAAACCTGTGTTTATGGTGACGTCACATGTGATTTCGTCACCTTGAATGAGGCAAACCCTGACGTACTCTGAGCCAGTAATTATGACTGGTAGTCTGTNGATTCCACGTTAATAGGTCCTTCATTTCATCTCACAATCACCCTACCATTACACATTATCGTAAGTGCGTATAACCCGAACGTGTAGTAAGATGCGGTGCTAATAATAATAATAATAATAATAATAATAATAATAATAATAATAACATTTGTGATAAAGAAATAAATGGGCTAATTTGATTATTTGCAGCAATCGCTGTCCATATCATCACGTAAGGAGGGTGTTGTTCGATACTTCATAAAAAATGAGTGTTTGGCTTACACTGTAAATAAGTATTCTTGCTTTGACTGCTCAGATAATTGGCACACTCACCAATAAATAAAAAAGTTATATATTTACTAAATAGTTAGAATTCTTTACAAAAGCAGCTTACTAAGCAGCTTCACGTTCTTCTATATATATATATATCGTACAGCTCATTCACACAGGAGGGTTTAAATTATTAAAACTACAAATCTCGTTTAGTAAAATTTCTGATTGTGGACCGGGGAATGATTCTCAGCTCAGAAGATCTCTTTCGAGAATATTTCTTAGGCGACCTGGTTCATGATATCTCCACTGCCTTCCCACGACGTTCCCATGCTACTGCATGACCACGACGTTTTATTTCAAGGACACTTCCAGTACTAAAAGACTAACTCTCCCGAGAATGCAGGCTGTCACGCTTTAGCAGACTTATTGAACCTATGTGAGAATCGTACTCGTATATCTTCTAAGCTTATCCCTTCTCTAGCATGATCATGTACTCATACATTAGCTATAATAATTTCTTCTGTAGTATAGACACTAGTATCAGCCATTAAAGGTAAAATATAATGTTGCCCAGGGAATTTGTGCCAACCCTGTACAAACAAACTGACTACTACTCTAATTGAAAAGTATTTTTGAAATTAAAGATAGTGAGAGGATACATTGACAGAAATAAGTTGTTTTAGTGAAAGTTCTATGTCTTCTCAATAAGCCTGAGAAGCTGTGAGAAACTTTCTTTGATGTCTCAACAGAAGACTTTGCCGGGAAGCGTGATAACTATACTCCATAATGTATTGAGTGTGAAAATGTGGCACTTCAATATGTTCAGAACATACCTATAGATCTTGCGTGGCGGCATAAATATGAAATACTCTAAATTTATGAAAACTCCACATAGCCCTCCGGAAATAATTCAAGCTGTGTTTGAAATGAAAATAAAATAAAAAGTTTGCAACAGCATGTGTATGACGTTGAACGTAGAACCAAAACTTGAATGTGGATGGCATTGAATGATGTTGCAGAGTACGTTATAGGCCTAATGCATTATAATTTTACATTTAGAAGAAAAGTTTTTTTTTCTTTATTTACCACTGCGTCTTACGCTGAAAAGTTTTAGTTTTGGGAAATGGCTTCAAGTAATGTTTGACAATTCTTTCATAAGCTTATAGGGCAGCTATAGGTCAGCCAAACCCAAATATTCTCAGATTCAAAAGGACTTTAAAAGTATAAAGCTTGAAAATCGTTTGTGAGAAATTGACAGTAATTTTTGTTATTAGCCAAGGCAATAATGGGTGATGATGAATTAGAAAAATACAGCCTGAAAAGTAAAATCATTGAAGTTCCGGAGGAAATATTTTCATACGGATTGGTAGTTCATGGAATTTTTGAAAGCAGGTTGAGCTCAGTTGTTATTTAGAATGGCCATTATTTGTACGTGAAATTACAAAGTTGCTCAAATAAATGGGAAGATAATGAGCGGTTTAGAAGTAGAGGTCCAGTGTTACGTTATTGTGAACTCGGTCAATTGTAAGAACTCAACTATTTAGTAACATTTTTAAACAGTTTGAACCCCCTCCGGAATGCCGCCACATAAATTAAACGTAAAAGTACTCAGTATAATAACAACCTTGGGTAGGTAAATACTAAACAGGGCCTAATTAATGAAACTGCCCAGAAGTGAAAAACTAGGCTAACAAGCTATAATCCATGCACCAATTTTAATAAGTTTATCTCAAGAAAATGTTGGTTTGTGTTTCCTGGCAAGAATTGGTTTGGCGCTTATAGAGGTTGGAATCCCCTTTATTTTTTTTATCCATATGCAGTTCCCAGTTACACTAGTGTCCCAAATTAATATTAATTAGTTACAAACACGTTTTGGTGGCCCCATGATCGAAGACGTCACTCTCGCAAAATACTAGACTGTCAACGACGGGTAGATTGGGATCCGATGCCAGTCGGGTGTACTGAGGGTGGTTTTCACTAAATTGTTTTCCCTATCTCCTCCCATAAAAATGCGAGTACACTTCCTCTAAGCTCAACCTTCCTAATTCCTAATACATTAGAATAATTATAATATAAGCGCATAACCCGAACATGTAAGACGCGGTACTAACAAAAGCTACAAGGACCAACCTTCCTCAGGATTGGCATCTATAAGTTCAAGCTCATTTTCAGTTATGGCCAGTTGTACGTGGCTTCTTCATATAAAATTTTATCATTCATTAATAAAAATATAGCTAATTTAGTTTATCATCACTTTACCCATTGTCAATTAACATAATTAACTGCACATGTACTTTTATTTACAAACATAGCCTAATATTCCATGCGCTTGATCACTTGAAGTCTAGGTTATGTTAGGTTGGTTACACCCAATATCATTACTGAGGGAACTGCAGGTATTGTGGAGAAAAACTTTATCTTCGCTCTCTCGGTTAACTGTTGCCAAATCTCCTCACTCTCAGTTGTGTTTGAAGGTGGTGTGCTGGGGTAGAAGGAGCTACCGGCCACATCGACTAACCAACGCAACGTTGCGAAACTTGTTTTATTTTTGAGGGGAGATTGACTACACTAAAACGAGAGAATGACAAGGCTGTTTTCCAATAGCAGTTTCCTCAGCGATGATATCCAGTCTAGTAGCCTCTTACTATAATCCTATTATATACAGTCTTAAAAACTAGCAAGTTATTATTCTCCTTCGTTGATTACTTTCAACGCTTTATATGAGTACACTATAAAATAGCTATGTTAATTTGTTTACATCTTTTTAATTTACTTTTTCTTGAGATTGAAAAAAATTCTCATCTGAATTTATCTCTGAATCTGAAAAAGTTATTATTAGCGTAGGCTATGTAAGTATCTATGTATTAGCGTACAAGTATATACGAGTATAAGTACTACTTACACGTAAGTATGTTTCAATGTGCTAGGCATGTATTTGTATACATTGTAATATGTATACATGTGCACTTCTCTGATGAAGACTTTATTAAAATTATTATTATTAGCACCCGCCTCGGTCGCGTAGTTGGCTAACGCGCTGGTCGTGTTGAGCTCGAATGCTGAGGACGAGGAGATCGAGGTTCGAATCTCGGTCGGGTGAACTGGGGGCGGTTTTTCCTAAATGGTTTTCCACTCTCCCTCCACACAAATGCGGGCCCACTAACTCTTATTCAACCTTCCCAATTTCTAATCCTTTAGAGTAATTAGTACTTAGAGCGTATAACCCGAACGGGTAGTAAGACGCGGTGCTAAATATTAATATTATTATTATTAGCACCGCTTCTTTCTACCCGTTCGGGTTGTACGCAATTACGCTAATGTGTAATGGTAGGGTGATTGTGAGATGAAATTAAGGACTTACAGTTTAACGTGGGATCCGAACCACGGTAGAGGCCTGGCATTCCATACATTCACAAGTTGTGATTAATACACGTCTTGTCAGAGGTGAGGGGAGGGTTTGGAAATCAGATAAGTCTGTGCCGGGACCGAGGATTGAACCCCGGACCCCCAACACTGAAGTCTGACACCTTACCCCTAGACCACCAGGTCATCCTGAAAACTTTATTAAATTTCAAATAGTTTATTTTAAAATAACATTACTTTATTGAATTGATTAGTAAATATGAACATAGGGATAAATATAATAAGGGTGGGGTCTACTTTACGAGAATCCATAAATAATATTGATAGGCCTTTTTTAAAAACATGAAAGGTTTATTTTAAATATAGATTAGCCATAAATTTGTAATGCGTTTAAAAGGGAAAGTTGTAAGGTAAATTTATTTTTAACTTAGTGACCGTTTTAACTATTCGTTAATATGTTAACTAATCGATAAGGTAGGGATGAGGTGGGTGCAGTTTTAAAGAAAACGTGTCAGCATTTTCGTGGCGGGAAAGCGGTAAAAGTAAACACTTGGCCAAGTTTCAAATCAAGTTAGACTATATGATCATGACATTGAGACCGTGGACACCTTGATGTGAACTTAATGTTTATGTTAATAACAACGTGAAGTTCAATATTTTTTTAAAGCACTGCGCTTGACAAACCTTTCGAGTTGTACGTTTATCTACTAATCACGCTAATGGTTTTAGGTATTAGGAAGGTCATATTTAGATGGCGTGTACCCAAACTTGCTTGGAGGGAGAGTGGAAAATCATTCAGGAAAAAACCCACCCTCAGTACATCCGACCAAGATTCGAACCTTGATCGCCCCGTCATCGACAGTCTAGTCTATTGTGAGAGTAACACCTTAGGCCATGCGGCCACTGAAACCAGTTTCACACCAACTGATATACATAAAATACTGCTATCCTGCTATATACATTAGGTGACCTGGCGGTCTAGGGGTAAGGTGTCAGACTTCTGTGCTGGGGTTCAATCCTCGGTCCCGGCATGGATTTATCTGATTACCAAACCCTTCCTTCATTTCTGACAATACATCTTGTGAATGTGGGGAATGCCAGGCCTCCACCGTGGTTCGGATTTCACGTTAAACTGTAGGTCCTCCATTTCATCTCACAATCACCCTACCATTACACATTAGCGTAAGTGCGTATAACCCGAATGGGTAGTAAGACACGTGGCTAATAATAATAATAATAATAATAATAATATATACATGAGGTATTTTAACCTGCACTTTCTGAACAAACTCATTATATCAGCACCCAAATTTTAAACTACACCTATTAATTTCTCGTTATCTTACAGGTAGAGAAATTATTGTGAACGTCAAAAAAATCGAACTCGATGTTTTGATGAATCTTGACGTTTCATGGCCCCCGGATCAGAAAAAGTGGTTTTTGAATTTCCGACTATCTGTCTGTACTTCCGACTAGAGACTAAACAATTTTACCGATCGGGTTAAAACTTGGTATGTATAGATTTCATAGGTCTCTTCGAGGAATTTTTGGAATTGGGTATACAACCCTAAAATTAAGGGTAGTTTCCTTAAGGGCGGAAAGAGAAAAGATCGATTTTATCAAAATCGGTTTGAACGATTTTGATTAAATTTCATTTCTAATCTTTGATTAATATTACAAACCAAATCACTTCCCTCAACTTTTAGTCAAAATGACTTTAAGGGTTCCGGTCTGATGCGTAAATTTTAATTTTTAGTTTTATTTCCATAGGTTTTTGATATATTAAATTACTGTCATTGCATACATGTGTATCTATTTATAATAAACATCTTTTACTTGAAATATATTTTTATTAAACCCAAAGTTTTCAAGCTATACACAAATATATTTCTTTTAACTTTGCACACACTTAAATGTAAAGTATTACGATCACAAAAATAAAAAATCCCGAGATGTTGATTGATGTCAAAGTTTAATGTCTCCCCGAACCCTAAAAAGTGGGTTTTACAACGTCATCTGTCTAAAACTATATTTAATAGCAGTTTTCTAAAGGGTGGAAAGAAAAAAATTTCATTTTCTCAAAATCGACTGTAATGATTCTATGTATTTCATTTTAGACTCAATAGTCAATAATTGCGAATTTAACTGGTCAACATTTATAAAAGAGAAATTTAATAGCAATGCAATAACCATAAGGTATCCCCTAATAAACTGACGAAAATTTTAACCGGAAGTCAAAATTGTAAATACGAAGTGTTGATCCTATGGGACCATATACCGATATTCTGTATTTATCCAAATATACAAATAAAGACGTTAATTCCTTAAAAATAAAACTATGGAATCTAAAACCATGGCTAAAATATGTTTTACGTGTGTGTAGCGCAATTCGTTCTCGGGTTTGCTAGTGTATAATTATTAAATTACGAATTTTGAGTAAATATCTTTATTTCTAAACAATAGAGCGAGAAAGTTCTTGCTTACTTCCAAACCACTTAATTTTTACTTTATCGCTATCTTATAGGTAGAGAAAGTATTGTGAACGTCAAAAAATCGAACTCAAAATTTTTATCAATCTCGACGTTTCATGACCCCCTGAATCCAAAAAAGTGGTTTTTAATTTCCGTTTGTTTGTCTGTCTGTACCTTCGACTAAAGATTAAACTATTTTACCCATCGGGCTAAAACTTGCTATCTAAGGTTTTCATAGGGTTGCACCAAGGGATTTTTGGAATTGCATCTCTAACTCTAAAATTAAGGGTGATTTTCTGAAGGGCAAAAAGAGAAAAGGTCGATTTTCTTAAATTCGGCTCTAACTTTTTTTTAATTAAATTTAATTTTCAAGACATTTATAAATATTCTAAACAAAATTGCTACTCTTGATATTTCAACAAAATGACTTTAAGGCCTTCGGTCGAATGAGTAAATTCCCACTTTTTATCATATCTTCTAAACTATTTGAAGGATGAAATTACTTATCATTATAAATATGTAGATCTATTTATAATACAAATCTTTTATTCGAAGCATATTTGTATAAAACCAGTAACTTTCAAGCCATACGCAAATACATATATTTTTTAACTTTTCGATCACAAAAAGTAAAATATTGCAGCCGTAAAAAAAATCTAGCCCGAAATGTTAATGGATGTCGACTTTTCATGACCCCCCAAACCCTAAAAAGGGGTATTTGCAATGCCGTCTATCTGAGTGTCTGTTTAACTCTAAAATTAAGAGTAGATTAATAAAAGGCGAAAAGAGAAAAAACAATTTTCTGAAAATCGGTTCTAACGATTTTGATTAAAATTTGTATCTTGACGTTGATTAAGATCACAAATAAAATGGATATTTTCATCTTCCTATGAAAATGACTTTTAGGGTACTTTACAGAAGTGAAAATTTCCGTATCTCCGCAACTATGTGAGATATTAAATAACTTATCATTGCAAAATTGTAGTAAATATTATAAAAAAAACTTTAAAAAATATTTTAAATATATTTTTTATAAAACCCACAGTTTCTGAGATATTGGAAAATATATTTATACAGTTTCGTAATAGAGCAAGAGCCCACGACGGCCAGACCATGGTTATTTTATAAAAGCAGAAAATTTCTCAGAGCATGTGCCCAACACAGGTAAGAACGAGCAGCGAGTATGGACTTGGGATTGTGGTTACTTGGGCAGGTAGCAGGTAGTAAAGTTGTATAAAATAGTACCTCAAATTCGTTAAAGCATATAGCTTAATTTTTTTATATTCTCTTCTGAATAACATTATAAATCACGTGATCCATTGACGGACACTTAATACGGTTGCAACCCCCTGCCAGACACCCCCAAACTTTAATAAATTATAATTATACTTTCGTTATAGTATAAAAGCTGGGTTTTACATATGTTACTTGGGGACCTATAAAAAAATGTTACCTCAATAGCCGGACAGTTTTAATGGTTTTTACATCTTGCCAGACACATTGAGAGTCTGCTGTAGGTGCGAGCGCGAGGTGACAACTGTTCAAGCGGGTGCGAGTGAGATAGGGAGTTTAGTCTATTGCAATTGTTTAAGAAATCCAATGAAAATAATAGTTTCATTACGTTCATAGCTATTTTATATAAAGTAAAAAATATTATTTTATTATTATAAAGTACAAAAAAAAGTATTATTACATGTAAAATAATATTTAATCATTTCTATGATTTTCATCTTTGTTGTCAATACTTTCATTATCTTAGTCACTACTACTCCAGTCCATGGCTTGATCCTAGTCAATATCACCTTCTCAATCAGTTTCTGAAAAAATTAAACAAGTTTATACAATTATGAAAAATTAATAAATTATTTATAATAATTACATACCTGATTGAGTTTTGAGCGAATCACTAACATAACTTGGTAGCTGATCCCCTTTAAACCATTTAAAGTGGTATTTGTCATTTTCCAGTACCCAGCCATTATTGTTTGGTTGATATATGGTTGGATTTTTCAGATGAGCATTGTTCCAAATGGTACATATATAGCTAGCTGGCCGAAATCTGCAATAGCTCGATTTTGCAAGGTGGTAGATTGCTAGCGTCAAAATTTCGCAACTTCTTCAGGTCTAAAGCTTCACTTACATCAGAGTCTATATTCGAGTCGATGAACATTTGAAGTCGAGGGGCATCAACATCACTTACATGACCGACATTGTATACATTGCATATAAACCTCTGGATAATATTAAAGACGTTTTATTGTTTATCTGTATTTTCAATTAATTCGCTGTTACCGAAGTTCATGAAAGCTTCCTGGTACTCTGGATATTTAAAACAATATTTTATAAGGTTTTAATATCCCTTTTCTGAAAAACGCAGGATTATAATCAGATCCTGTGTTCGCATGAAATCCAGGTAAACTATTACAAATTAACTGTCCCAACTCGGCGTGTATTTTGGTTAGGTCCACATATCCTAAACTATTTCCAGTACCCGTAAGCATCCAAACAACCGAATCATTTTTAAGGTGGTGCATGTGACCAAGCAATATCAGTATCAACACTTATGATTACTATTTCTGCTTGATAGTTGATGTTACATGCATGGTATACTATCTTAGTATCTGCTTCCTAGTGTGCTGGGCATGACAACTCTTCATCAACACTTGAGACAACTTTGTTGGAATCATTAACAGTGAAAGAATGACATTTTCAGAAATTTATGTGGATAATTTTGTTGCCAATAAATGGTACGACTTCATCAGTAGCCCGATGTGAAATTTAAAAAATGAGCCAGAGCTTGTTTAAAATTTAAATTATTAACTCTTTTGCGAAGTCACTTCATCGAATTTTCTCAGGCCCAGTTATGGTGTACTCTAATTGCGCTGATTCAAGAAACTGATGGACAAGGTGATATTGACTAGGATCAAGCCATGGACTGGAGTAGTAGTGACTAAGATAATGAAAGTATTGACAACAAAGATGAAAATCATAGAAATGATTAAATATTTTTTTATATGTAATAATACTTTTTTTTTGTACTTTATAATAATAAAATAATATTTTTTACTTTATATAAAATAGCTATGAACGTAATGAAACTATTATTTTCATTGGATTTCTTAAACAATTGCAATAGACTAAACTCCCTATCTCACTCGCACCCGCTTGAACAGTTGTCACCTCGCGCTCGCACCTACAGCAGACTCTCAATGTGTCTGGCAAGATGTAAAAACCATTAAAACTGTCCGGCTATTGAGGTAACATTTTTTTATAGGTCCCCAAGTAACATATGTAAAACCCAGCTTTTATACTATAACGAAAGTATAATTATAATTTATTAAAGTTTGGGGGTGTCTGGCAGGGGGTTGCAACCGTATTAAGTGTCCGTCAATGGATCACGTGATTTATAATGTTATTCCGAAGAGAATATAAAAAAATTAAGCTATATGCTTTAACGAATTTGAGGTACTATTTTATACAACTTTACTACCTGTTACCTGCCCAAGTAACCACAATCCCAAGTCCATACTCGCTGCTCGCTCTTACCTCTGTTGGGCACATGCTCTGAGAAATTTTCTGCTTTTATAAAATAACCAAGGTCTGGCCGTCATGGGCTCTTGGGCTATAAGCTTTAGTTGTAAATAAATACTACTAAAGTCTTGGCGCAATAACTTTCTAATGCCATAGAGTAAATAAATATAAGTAAGTCTCTCAAAAAGTGTATGTTCTCTTTCTTTAAGCCTCTTAGGAAAAATGTCTGTAGCCTACAACAATGATCAATATCTATTATTTTAGATTCAATAGTCAATATTTCCCTATTTTATTGGTCAAAATTTATAAATGAGGATTTTAATAACAATGCAATAACCATCAGATATCCCCTAGTAAAATGACGAAAATATTAACAGGAAGTTAACATTTTAATACGGGGTGTTGATTCTTGGGGAACCAATATAGATTTTTTGTATTGATCCAAAAATACAAATAAAGACGTTAATTCTTTAAAAATAAAATTGTGAAATTTAAAACCAGGAATAAAATATGTGTTACGTATGTCAAGCACAACGTGTTCTCGGGTTTTTAGTGTATATTATATTACGAATCTTGATTAAATATCTTCAGTTCTAAAAAAATAGAGCGAGAAAGTTCGTGCTGAGTTCCGTACCATTATTTATTTATTTAGCACCGCGTCTTACTAGCCGCTCGTGTTACACGCTTTATTACTAATTAAGATATCGGATTAGGAATTAGGAAGGTTGAATTTAGAGGAAGTTTACCCACATATGCATGGAGGGAGAGTGGAAAACCATTTAGGACCCCCCCCACACACACACACACACAGTTCACCCAACCGAGAATTCGAACCTTCATCTCCCCGTCATTGGCAGTCCAGCTCAACACGACTAGTACGTTAGCTAACTATGCCACTGAGGTGGATAAATATATACTTAAATCTACCAGAGACACAACACCCAGCCTTGCATCGTTAATTCATTAGTGTGAAAGGGGAAACACACATTTCACCAATGAGAAATTATTTTGATAAAATCCGAAATAAAATTAACCAAACACGTTGAGATCCTTTCCTTATATATTTGTTCATAGGGATGGTAATAGATTATGAAAAAGGGGGAAATGCTCATTTTGAGCTAGATCTGTATTGAGACTTGACTTTCCGGATCAGAGTCTTCCACTCTAGCCTTGTTGCTAGCTCTGACCACGTGTAGTCGAATAATAAACAAATAAGAGTTGAATAAACTAGAACAATCTTAAAGTTTTTCTTTAAACTATAAATATAACATATTTAGTTAGAAATGTTTAATTTAAGTTACATTTATTCATGTGTTTTCTGATTTCGTTTTATCTCGTCGGTCTAGCTTTGAAAAAACGTTAAATCAATTATAGCGTGTGCTTTGTTTTATTTTAAATCAAAGATAAAGAAATATGTTTTAACATTTAAAACGTGACATAGTTACTTTATATCAATCTGATTTGTTAAATAAAGTAAATCATAACTATGGAATTGGAAGTGTCTTTCGATGCCTATAATGAGGTTAAAATTGTATTGATACTTCCTTTTTCTAGTAATAATAATACAATAACGAAAAATGTATTCTATTTAAAAAAATTACTTCTCTCGTGTTGGACTAGGCTGCCGAAGAGAGGAAGAAAGGGTTCAATCCTGGTCGGGTGCACTGAGGGTGGTTTTCCCTAAATGGCTTTCCACTCTCCCACCACGCAAATGCGGATGCACTTTATCACAATTAAACTTTATTCATCTCTAAGCCATCAGTGTAATTAGTACATAGGCGTATACATCGAATGGGTGATAAGACGTGGTGTTAAAAATATAAAAATAAATTCTAATAAACATACGTATTAAGTACATATATATTAATATTATTACAATACACACATGTATGTATTATATAGGTAAATACATACATACATACATACAAATATACATATATTCATACATGCATACATGCATACATACAAATATACATATATTCATACATACATACATACATACATACATACATACATACATACATACATACATACATACAAATATACATATATTCCTTATTTATTCGGTGCCATAATGCCAATGCCAAAGCTGTGAACACTTTCAAGAAATAAAAATATATTACACGATTTTACAATAACTGAGTTACACAGACATTTAAAAACTTACGATCGACTATATAAAAGGCTTCATAGTTTGCAACCGCTTGTAAATTAATTTAACCATACACATAGCTTACTACTAATTAGCGCATGCAGAAATTTAATTGGGGAAGTGTGTACAGTTTATCAAAGATATTATATCTATACTTTTATCCAAGTGGCCATTTCAAGATCACTTTTATTTTCATAAGTATAGGTTATTAAGTTAATAGGTTTATAGGACTACATTTTGTTCAGTTCGGGCTTTAAATGCTAGCAGCATTTAATTTAGTATGGATGACTTGTATATTTAAAAATAGTGACCATCTATTCAGACAAATTGAATGGGTTAAGTAAATAATAGATATAGCTTGGAGGTAAGTACACTTCTTCTACCATGAATTTTAGTGGGCTTACCTAGCTTGTTTCCACTATGGTGCAGCTTATATGATAGATCCATAGTGAAGCTCATAAAGGTAAGATTATAAGTTTTCTACGTAGTTAGAGTGTACATTTCAAGCTTACGGACAGGTTTCATAGTCAGACCTAGCACACCACAAGGGCGGCACTATACTAAATACAAGACTACACCTTGCTAAACAAAATGGAATGGGCCTGTTTTATACGTTAAATTTGCCCATTACATTCAGGTCTAGGTAGGTGTTGTCTTGTATTTAGTATAGCGCCGCACTTGGGAGGTACAAAGGCCCAGTTTCATAGTCAAATTTAGTACGCCTCAAGTGCGGCGCTACATTAAGTTCATGATGACACCTACCTAAACCAGAATGGAATGGGCCAGTTTCCTATGCGAGAACGGCCCATTCCATTCGAGTTTAGGTAGGTGTAGTCTTGTATTTATAGTAGTGCTACACCTGAGGCGTACTAGATTTGACTATGAAACTGGCCCTAAGTGTATAAAACTGTCCCAAATGTTATAGGCGCAAATAATCATTCTATATCTGATTAGTCTTACTTTGGGGTTTGAAAAAAAAGAACTGAAATTTTTACCAATATTATAGTTTCAAAATGGTGGATATTTATATTTTAATTATTTCATTTACATATTTTTTTTGAGAGTTTATTTAGCTGGTCCTTATAAGCCATAGAAAAATTTTCCCTCTATACACGTATTGCTCACCGTCAATCATATTTGGATAGAAATGAAGGCGAGGGGACTATAATTTTTGAGTAACTCTACCCACATTTGCGTGGATAGAAAGTGGGAAACCATTTAGGTGAACACCCTTTTATATTAGGTTGGGATTTAAACCTCGAACTGTTCACTACCAGTAAGTCAGACAAAATGACACTAACGTCTTTGTTCGTGTGACAACTGGTCCAAGGTGTGGATAATTAGGTTCCTACAAAGCTTAAGTGTGGAAAAGTATGTATGTGGAATTGATTCTAATGATAAATAAGTATATATTTTAATATTTTTACAAATATAAATTACTTGAAGGTAGTTTATATATATAGGCTTAATTGATTTTCAACAATTTGAAATTTCAAAAATGTTGTTAACAGTTTTATGTAAAATTTGTATTTGAAAAGTGACTACTATAGTGAACAACACGATAAGCTTGTTTTTCTAAGAAAAACTTTCCTAGGTGTGGTGTACTATAAACCTGTTTTTTCATCAGTTGTTTCAAAAAGTAGTTTACTATAATTATGAGAGATTTGTACGATTGTGTCATACAATTAAAAAATAAATACTATTGATATTTTATAAATAGTCCAAACATAGTTACTTTCAAACCATAGTTGCTTGAATGAGAAAATAATCTAGGCAACGAACTTGTATCTTCTTTGTATACAGTAGCCCTACGACTTCTTTGGTGCTGACTGACAGCTTTAAAAAGTTACCAGACCAAATTACGTATCCCTACGTGGAACCAGATGATCTGCAAAGACATATGTTTAGCAGCTGTCACTTTTGACAGTCAAAATTTAGGTATATACCTAAATGTTGACTGTCAGAAGTCAGCTGTGGGCTGTCAGTCAGCACCAAAGAAGTCATGGGGCTACTGTAGTTGGAAATACACATTTCTGGTGAGAAACTGTAACTAAGTTGGAGAGAATCACTTCTGAATCAGATATAGTGTAAAGCAATGTTTAAACAGAATACAAGAGTTTTGATGTTAAAGTTTTTTTGATTGCATTTATAATTTTCATCTTCCATTTTTAAATTGTATGTTTGATCAAGTCTTGCGCATTTCTTAAGAGGTTTTCAATTTTTTTCTCGGGTACTCTTTTGAAAGTTTTAAATTATATTTTATAATTTTTAGGTCATTTTCTATGTAATTTTATCGGTATTGTTTTGATCACTTTTAGGTCATCAACGTGCAGGGACCTGATTATCAGTATTATTTTAACAATATTGATACCATTGATCAAAGGAAACCGCTGAATATCACCCGACTTGACACATAAATATTTAAAAGTAGATCCTGTAAATATTCTAACAGTCAGTTAAGAACCTTTATATGAAAATTGGAATGTACACCACGTCTACCCTGAAAGGATGCAGTCATTCCTTGAGATATTACACTATGGCTCTATCTTGCAAGCTACGCCATAGTGGAAACGTGCAGGTTAAGCACTTTTATAGCTAAACTGAGTGTACTGTACATGGCCACATAGGCCTACTTCTCACATTAGCCCGTATTTTGTACCCCCTTCCCTCAATAACCATCCCGCCCCACACTGTTAGGTCCACCCCCCACCCGCACATGAAAAGCTCCCGGTCTGTAATTGTCGAACACTTTCGTAATCCCCCTACGAGCTAGAAATGGTTGCGGGTTTGCTTAATGAATAAATGAATATTTCTGCCGACACAGTGGAGGAAGCTTTTACTACGCTTGTTTCTAGATTATATACAGTAGAAGACCTAGGTATTAGACCCAATCACATATATTTTAATTTATTAATTAACACTCTACCCACTATATCGTAGCATTACCCTTTCAGTACACAATTATTTCTGTTCAGGCTAGTCTTGACTTCCATCGAATTTATACAATTGTGTAAGAATGTCCTAATAATTTGGTTTTAGTTCGTAATACAAACTATGTTGACCACCTCTGTGGGGTCCAGTGGTCAGAGTTCCTGGCTATAGATCCAGAAGTTCCGAGTTCGGTCCACTGTGTTTCCATATTTTCTGTGAAGCAATGAGTCTTGGACGGGGTTAAACTTAACCTCGTGAGGACACATGAGGAGCTACTTCGATAAATAAGTAGGGGCATCGGTCTTGAAAACTGAGATTAAAGCCCAATGGATTCATTGTGCTGACAGCATGACACCTCCTATCCTCAAATGTTGGGGTTATATTCGCCAACATGCGGCGGCCACTCGCTTGGTATAGCTCGTTTGTGGGTTTAAGTCATGGTTTTTTAAAAATATTTTGTAAGCTGGCTATATCACTCTAACAACCTATGAATACAAGAAAAACTCCAACCTCTATTTAGTATAACATTTTATTTTAATCAAGTTACATTTTTGACCGTGCGAAGTGAGGTTCTGTTTTAACTTGATCATTTGTCATTTTCCTGTCTGTCGGTCCGGATATTTGTTCTGCAATAACTTTAAAATGCCTTTATATATTTTCAAACAATTTCAAAGGACAATTCTAGGCTGAACAATGTATGCACATGGTCTTTATATTTGCTTATCCATTTAAATATTACGGCCGCTCAAAGAATTTTTCGTTTGATAACTCATTTCAAGGGATTTTAGTTTATGATTTTTGCAATCGATCGACAACCTAGGGCGTATTTTTTCAAAATTTTGACGTATGCCCCCCTATATTGTGTGACGTAAGTCCTAAATCACGTTAACCATGGTTTTCTATGTGAATATAATGCACTATAGAATATAGTATTCATTGGTTTTCTGTAAAAATTTATCACCAAGGAAATTTCAAAACAAAAGTCCAGATAATGAAAAGGTATTCCCCTCAAAGTTCCAAAAAAATATAAAACATTCTTCGGTATAATGTATTATTGATTTTTTAATTAAATGCAACGGGAAAAACCCAAATAGCAAAAAGAGATTGAATATTTGAAATTTAAAATTGGGCTGCGGAAAATAGTGAAGGACGGACATTTTCAACCCCCTTATTGGCGTGATAAAAACATTTTTTTGGTGAGATGGTAAAGAAAAAACCACAAAATAAAAATATTTATAAAATTAAAATTAAAAATAGGAGGGGAGGTGGTGAAATTGGCGGTGAGATGAACTTTCAAAACTTATAAGAAACATCGTAGCCTATTTCACTATGGTATGAAATAGAATCTTGGCAGATAACTAGAAAATATACATATATATATGTATATTTTTTTTTCTAGTTAGTTTTCTAGAAAATATACATACATATATATATATGTATATTTTCTAGTTATCTGCCAAGATTCTATTTCATACCATAGTGAAATAGGCTACGATGTTTCTTATAAGTTTTGAAAGTTCATCTCACCGCCAATTTCACCACCTCCCCTCCTATTTTTAATTTTAATTTTATAAATATTTTTATTTTGTGGTTTTTTCTTTACCATCTCACCAAAAAAATGTTTTTATTACGCCAATAAGGGGGTTGAAAATGTCCGTCCTTCACTATTTTCCGCAGCCCAATTTTAAATTTCAAATATTCAATCTCTTTTTGCTATTTGGGTTTTTCCCGTTGCATTTAATTAAAAAATCAATAATACACTATAACGAAGAATGTTTTATATTTTTTTGGAACTTTGAGGGGAATACCTTTTCATTATCTGGACTTTTGTTTTGAAATTTCCTTGGTGATAAATTTTTACAGAAAACCAATGAATACTATATATATATATATACACACACATATACATGCATATCACTTTTAGTTTTTAAAATAAAGATCTGTGTTGAAGGAGAATTAAGGATTTATAAAGCTGAAAGAAAAAAATCTTTCTACGTGTGTTATAAAATCTAAACACTTTCTAGCGATTAAGGAAACCACCCCAAATGATCAAACATCAAAATATACATACTTATAAATTGTAATTTCAAAGTTGGTTCCAAGAAATTAGGGTGTTTCACACTTTACTAAACTAATATAAAAATAAATTCTTTGTGTGAAATAAAATTGAAATTTGCCATGTAAGTTAATATACTCTGCCGGCTAGCCAAATGATGTTTGACTAAATTAAATTTTAAAGTTGAAAACCAAGTAATGTAATAACTATGAATTGATAAACTATTTTAATTGTGATTGAAAATGGAAATTTTTCAGGCACGTAAAAGAACCATATCATATAACAAAATAAATCTTAAAATTTCAAAATTGGAATATTAAAACTGTAAAGTGTTCGGGGTTGTAGGGGAATTAATTTGACAAATTGGTAAAAAAGATCACCCAAGATAACATAAAATCTGGGAAGTTTTGACACTAGGGGTCCAAGAAATGGACGGAAAAAAAATTGGGGTGGCCTTTAAATTTCTACTCTGATAGAAGAAAAAATTTAACGTCATATTAGATAATGAAACAATAGCCGAAACTATTGTTAATGCATTTTAGTGGGGATATTCCCTCTTAGATATCATATTCTGAAAATTGAAAAATGACACCTGGTCCCGGGTTCGATTCCCGTGTCCAGGTGTCATTTTTAAATTTTCAGAATATGATATCATATTAGATAGTTTTAATTTTTCATAGGTGTATAAAAGAACCTAAAAATTTTAAAAAAAACATGAAATGTAAATATTATCCTAAAGGGCTATAGAGCTAAGATTTAAGGATAAGTTAGCTAGGAGCAACATGTTACTAAAATAAACCACTTCTGGAGAGACAGCTCGGTGAACTATGTCATGATTGTATAAGGAGGAACTTTAAAAATGTTGGTCACCGAATGTTGAAAGTCTTAATTTGATACAAATTTGTTGCGGCTTACCCGTGCGAAGAATTGATCAAACAGATATTAATATTTTTTAAAAAAGTTAAAAATTAAGGTCATATTACCCGCACCGATGGGCACGAATACAAAGGTATCAACCTTGTCTAATCTTGTTTGCAATTGTTGAGGAGGTCTGGGTTCTAGACTTGACTGGATGTAGGCCTACTAAGGTTTTATTTTATTAAATTATTTCCCACTATCTTTCCGTATAATTGAAAGTACTCTACACTTACACTAAATTCCACCTTCATCATCCTTTTTCCATTATTGTAACCACGTGGATTGTTTGGATGGAAGGGGAGACGTGGGGATTGTGAAATAACCTACCCAGAAAGTTCACCTAGGCCTTGAATGTTCACTTTAGCTAGAGAGTGTAAACAGGATGATTCTCTACATAAGCCTTTAAATATAAAATATTACTCAATTAATTTTGTACATCAGATATCATTTTGTGATATAGATCACCAAGCACAAGTTTTTATATGCATCGCGTGATATTGCCCACATCATTAGATTAGCGGAATAAGAACGCGTAAGGTATAATTTAGAATAAATGTAACCGTATTTGCGTACAGAGTAAGAGTGAGAAACAATTTAGTAAATAAACATTATTGGTATATCAGGCTTCGATCCCCAAACTCCAAATCCCCAGTTATCAAATGTAGTGCAATTTGAACAAATTTGGGTTAATTTTCGTAAATTAGCCTCTTCTATTGATTTAATTAATGCTTGCCCATTTCATGAACAGGAACTTATTGTACTATCTACTACAAGCTTACTGAAATTCTATTTATATACTGTGCCAACCTACCTTGACCTAACCTTTCATTCTAAAACAATAAATGTTAAATCACCTTAAATACAAAACTATTTCTTCGTTTGACCATTTTACAGACCAGACAAACACTCATACATTTCATGAATTGAGTAACGATTGGAGCTGTCCAGTTCAGGAAAAATAGCCAGTCCATCAACTGGGCAGACCCAGTGCTATCCAATTCATGAGCTGGACGAGGTTTTACCCAGATCTTGAAATAGTCAAGGGAAGAAGCCCTTTCACAGAATGAGCAGAAATTTTCCCAATTCACGAAACGGCCAATTTCCCTTTTTGGGGGTGTAACACGACCACTGATGAGGGTAGCCACAAGTTGATAGTGTGCTAAAAAATTGTAAGACAAAGACCCAATAGTGCACTACGTGTACATTTATGTTACCACTTCATTATTTAACACATTCGAACGTTTCATTGCAATATATTTCTCATCCATCCACTAGAGAAGAAAAATAATGACAAGGTGATCGTTTGAACCTTGAATCGGTTAGGTTTTCATAGTAGATTAATATTATTATTATTATTATTATTAGCACCACGTCTTACTACCCGTTCGGGTTGTACGCACTTACGCTAATGTGTAATGGTAGGGTGATTGTGAGATGAAATGGAGGACCTACAGTTTAACGTGGAATCCGAACCACGGTGGAGGCCTGGCATTCCCCACATTCACAAGATGTCTTGTCAGAGGTGAAGGAAGGGTTTGGTAATCAGATAAATCTGTGCCGGGACCGAGGATTGAACCCCGGCCGCCAGCATAGAGGTCTGACACCTTACCCCTAGACCGCCAGGTCACCTCATAGTATATTAATATTAACCACTCACATGCTATAGTGTTTATGTATTTTTGTGTCGCGAGAGTAACCTGGTAAAATATGTATTCACACAGGGTTAATATGTGTGAATATTATCTCCTACTTATTAGCTTGAGCATACTGTGCATTGTACGATTTTTAAAAGGAGTACTTCTCTTACCTGAGAGTTTAAACAGTTACTAGATCTACTTTCAAAGATTCATATTCCAAGTCATGTGATCTGAACCTGTCTTTTAATAAATATTATTAATATCTATGTAATAAAAATAATAATAAATTTTAGTAAAACATTATTTTTTTCGCCACAAAAAATATGTATGTCTTTTCTATAAGGCTCTACCTATGAAAATGGGAGAATACATAGCCTACATCTTAAAAATAAAATCATTAGGCTGAAAACTATATTATTTATTTATTTTGAAAATAAATACAAATATTAGATTGGTATTGATGCCAAATGAAGTATTTGCTCTTAATCTTATGAATATTTAGGTTTAGGATTTTGTATTTAGTAAAACTATTATATTTTCTGAAAATAAGATGATTTAAAAACTATGAAGCTTTGGTCACTCATGTGTTTCTTTTGAAACACATTTTTCTTGATAATATTTTCATTTGGCACATAAGCGCTAGTAATGGTGTTTTTATTCTTTTTTAATTAAAATTGATAGATTTTGCAATATCAATTTGATATATTAGACGTTATATTGAGTTTAAAGATTGGTTGAATTAATTTGAGCATTTTATTTTTTATGGGAAAGCTACTGTTTTTTCTGAATCTAACACAGTTCATAGTTTTGATAAAACGTATTATTTGTAACTTTCTACTAATCTTTCATTATTAAATAAAAAATGTTTCACACGTTTATTTAAGTTTATGTGGTTTGCTAGTAAAACTTCAATAAAAAAGGATAAATTGGTCAATAAATCCTTTAAAATAGCGTTGCAGCTTTCAAAAATAATTGTTTGCTATAAGCTAGAACTATGATTCTAAGTTTCATAAATCACAGTCAATTTTTTAAAAAAAACCTTAATTATTTGTTAATGCTAAAATTAAATGGAAAATATTAAGATAATCTTAAAACAAAAATAGCCAATTTACAACTAAGCAGTTAAAAGGCTTTTTATGTTGTTATTTTATATGCTTACAAGACAAATTTCGAGTCTATAATAGCCTTATTTTGTATTTTTCCTAGATTCATCCATAAAACATTCCTGGCGACAAGGAGAAATATTTTGTTTTAAATTAAGTCGGTTTGTACTTGTGTTCTGAGAAATTCCTACTTTCAAAACGGTACAATAATTCCACATTTGAAAAAGAAAAAATCTTTGGTGTCTTTTTATATAGATTCTTGTTGAATAGATTAAATATTATGCCGAGCTTATATTCTATCAATCCCACTATACAGGGTGATTCAAAACTGCGTACAAACTTTAATGAGAGCTAGGGAACACTATATTTTTATTATTAGCACCGCGTCCTACTACCCGTTCGGGTTATACGCACTTATGCTAATGTGTAATGGTAGGGTGATTGTGAGATGAAATGGAGGACCTACAGCTTAACGTTGAATCCGAACCACGGTGGAGGCCTGGCATTCCCCACATTCACAAGATGTCCTGTCAGAGGTGAAGGAAGGGTTTGGTAATCAGATAAATCTGTGCCAGGACCGAGGATTGAACCCCGGCCGCCATCACAGAAGTCTGACACCTTACCCCTAGACCACCAGGTCACCCGGGAACACTATAACTAACCTTGTTCGTTAGTGAATGCATGTCCCCAAACGTCACCCTGAGGCCGGGTATACAAATGCCGTTGTTCGACGGCTGTTGATTTTTCTCCTTGTTCCCACATACTACGATACCACAGTGTGTTAGGGGTGGGAGAGACCTCCCTCTTTCCTAGTCTCGTCATGACAGCCAGTAATCTGTATATTCCTGTGCTTTCATTTGAACTGCAGTTACGAACGCGTATAGAAAACGTTTAGTAATAGTGTGCATGGCGGAGGCGTCAGGTTTACTAGATGAACAACGGCCAGTAAGAAGAGTCATGGTGCATCCGTACAACAAAGGGAGAAAAGACTCTTCAATGCAGACAATTCTTCCCATTTTCCCACAAGTCCTTTTGCTACTTCCAACCAGCACTTTTTTTTCCCCGTGCAGTCTTTAAAAAGGTTGTGACTTTTGTTCCAAAGCGGGGGTTTATCTTGCACTAATGTTATTGACGCTGCAACAATCCTCCATTGGGAATCTCCTACGACCGGTGAAAACACCGCCACGTTGCAATCACCGTGTTGACTCTTCTGCTCTGTTACCGCACCGGTGCATGTGGGAACCGCCACGCTGCAATCACCGTGTTGACTCTTCTGCTCTGTTACCGCACCGGTGCATGTGGGAACCACCACGCTGCAATCACCGTGTTGACTCTTCTGCTCTGATACCCCACCGGTGCATGTGGGAACCACCACGCTGCAATCACCGGGTTGACTCTTCTGCTCTGTTACCCCACCGGTGCATGTGGGAACCGCCACGCTGCAATCACCGTGTTGACTCTTCTGCTCTGTTACCGCACCGCAGCAACGGCCGTCGAAAAACGGAACGTGTAAGCCCGCACTTAGGTGCTATAGGATGCTGCTGGGTGGAGCGTCAAATGGCTATTTTTTGCCGTCATCATTCACAAGGACGATTCTACACTAACGTTTAAAACGCGGTGGTTTTGCCACTAGCTCACGCCCCCAAACTCTTGAATCTACACCTGCCTGTCAAAACTCAACTGTTAAACAGCTACCATAAAGCTATAGTAGCCCCATGGCTTCTTTGGTGCCGACTGACAGCTCAAAGCTGACTTCTGACAGTCAAAGTTTAGGTATATACCTACATTTTGACTGTCAGAAATGACAGCTGATAAACACACGTTTTGCAGATAGTCTGGTTAGGCGTAGGGATACGTAATTTGGTCTGGTAACTTTTTAAAGCTGTCAGTCAGCACCAAAGAAGCCATGGGGCTACTGTAGTATTCTGCACTCACAGTCTGAGGGCCGCTGTTGCTTCCATTTGTGCAGAATGGTTTTAAAAATGGACATTGTACGGGGCTACTGTATTGCGGGACTTATTTTGTTGAAGGAAATTAGCAAAATGAATAAAAAAACTCGTTAAAATATATGGTGGTTGACTCACCCCACATTATTGAACCGTCTCTCAACAGGACAGTTTCATATTAATTTTATGAATCACAGAATGTACCCAGAGAAGTTCTTTTTTGTAATATTGAATATCTGTGGTTTTATTTGATGAACTACTTGGTTTAGTGAATGAAAATATTGCAAAACGTGATACCATCTTGATTTTGAGTATTATTCTTAATGAAAGACTTGTAACATTGAGGCACAACTGCCTGTTAAAGCCTAGTGTAGTTTGTTACGCGTTTCTACCGCTAGGCGGTTTTAAAACCTCCAGAGGCGTTGAAACCGCCACTGGTAGTTTTAACGCCACCAGAGGTAAAGGTCAAAACGCTGGTCCAGACGAAAACTGATTTTATAACTTGATAACAAGGGTTTCATTCAAAGGCAAGGTTGCTAGCGTTTTAACTGTTAGCATTTTAACCGCTAGAAAGGTGACCTGGAAGTCTAGGGGTAAGGTGTTAGACTTCTCTGCTGGCGGCCGGGGTTCAATCCTCGGTCCCGGCACAGATTTATCTGATTAATAAACCCTTCCTTCACCTCTGACAAGACATCTTGTGAATGTGGGGAACGCCAGGCCTCCACCGTGGTTCGGATTCCACGTTAAACTGTAGGTCCTCCATTTCATCTCACAATCACCCTACCATTACACATTAGCGTATGTGCGTATAACCCGAACGGGTAGTAAGACGCGGTGCTAATAATAATAATAATAATAATAATAATAATAGCTAGTGTAGAATAGGCCTAACACGGACCTCGAACGTGTAACATGGAACATTTAACGGATTCTGAATTGACTGACATGCATCTAACGTATGGGGCTGCCAATGGAAATGGAAGAACTGATGTAAGATTGTACTGTGAACGATATCCTAACACGCGTGCAGAACCGCCAAACATTTGCGCATTTGCACTGGCAACTGTGCGAAACTGGAACAATCCATGTAAACATTCACGATACCACTGTAAACTGTTGTAAATATAAATGTCGTTCACAATTTATGACTTTCATTTATGTACAGTACCCCTTAGCACAGTCGATAGCACGTTTGTCTACTTAGTCAAGGGTTCCGAGTTCAATTCTAGGCACGGGTGAAAAAAAAAATCATTGGTGAGATGTGTGTTTACCCTTTGGCCGTGATGAATTAACGGTGGGTGACTGAATGTTGTGCCTGTCCTAGTCTTAAGTTAGATTATAAGGCATGTGAAGCTATGACAGGCCTAGCAAGCTGGTTGTGGAAAATATATGGCTTGAATAAAATACTGAGCCCGGCCTTAGGCTGGAAACAGTAATGAATGTAAATATATGTACCAACAGCGCCCTCTAGCACCTAAGGGTGGCATTTTCGGACATACATTCACTAACGAAATAGGGTTGTTTTAGTGTTCCCAATCTCCCACTAAAGTTTACACATAAAGTTTCGAGTCATCCTGTATTTTATGTGTCGCTTAAAATTATTATTATTAGCATCGCGTCTTACTACCCGTTCGGGTTATACACACTTGTGCTAATGTGTAATGGTAGGGTGATTGTGAGTTGAAATGAAGGACCTACAGTTTAACGTGGAATCCGAACCACGGTGGAGGCCTGGCATTGTCGCTTAAAAGAATGTAATATTTGTGCAGTGAATTATTGCTACGTAATGTTTAATACCTGACCATTAAGGTGGGGTGCTAATAAGACTGAGCTTATGGCACTATTTTTTTAAGTTTTTATAAATAATAAACATTTTTTTGGACAAAATAAATCAAATACTTCTTCTATAAAAAACATATAGTTTAGTTTTCTCCACATGCTAATCTCAATATTTCTTGAATATCTGTCAAGGATGTTGTAGAATTTAATGATAACTTTTCCTCTTTATTTAAAAAGTTTATCGCCAAATGCCGCCATGCTCATGATAGATATTCAACAACTTTTGAGAAAGCATGTGCCGAAAACTAAACTATATGTTTCTGTAGAGTACATATTTGATTTATTTTGGACAAAATATGTTTGTGCTATAAAAAAACTTCAAAATTAATGCACTAAACTCGCGCTCACTAGCACCCCACCTTTAAGTAATCTCTCCTCGAGGGGGCATCAAATGCGGCTTTATTCCCCCTCTTCTACCAAATTTTCAAATTGCTTGCACTAATGTTACGATATTCAGTGGTTGCATGCTTTAAAGTCTAAATCGTCATATTCTCAATATACTGAATTGCTGATGATGGGGATATCGGGGTGCGAGTCCCAGTTGGGTGCACTGAGGATTTTTTTATCCAAACAGAATCCTATTATCTATCCATGTAAGTTTGGGCACATTTCTTCTAAAATATACCTTCCTTATACCTATCCCACTAGCGTATGATTAGTATATATACATATTGCCCGAACAAATATAGAGACGTGTTTAAAAAAACACAACTAATATTCCAAACTTCAGTAGCGGATTTAGGTTTGAGGACGCCCTAGGCCCGAGACGATATGGCGCGCTTTTTTTGTAACAGTATATATAGATATATATATATATATATATAGCTGATTAATTATTTTAACAAATAAATTCTACCCTCAAAATGGTACTATGTTTCGATAGTAAGAGCGCAATAAAATAAACTTTAAAATTTGGTCTTACATTTTACAGAAAACCCAATCGATTTTTAATTTTAGTCATCTTAAAAATTTTGGCACTCCTCAAAATTTGCCGCCCTAGGCCTGGGCCTCACGGGCCTAAGCCTAAATCCGCTACTGCCAAAATTCAAGTACATTATTTAAACAATAGTATATAATAATTTATTCATTCCATACATCCCCCGACGCACACAAGTACACACACATACACACACACGTACAATATTAACAGCTAGAAACAGTTTAATTTTGGTAGTAATAACAGCATCTTGTAGTTACTAAAGCTACTAGAACAATTTTAATATATTCATACATCAATATATGTGATCTTCAGCTGTCAATTTTGATAGATATAATCAATACCTATAAAATAACACAAAAATAACAATAAAATGTTATACTGTTAACCCAAATGAATAGGTTTGAATTTTCTTAGCTGTTATTCCAAACGTGATCAGGATATAAGTCAAATATAGTTATATATAGATCTGATTAATGTTTAGGAATATATTACCGTTTAAAATTAAAACTACATTGCATTGAGTCTTAAGAACCAAAGATGGCATATCGTTGGTGCCATCGTGCTTTAATCTGTCTCAGCACACCGGGGTTTTATTTGGTTTGAATCCCGGTAGGCTGCTCTCGGTGGAATAGTCCCCCCTTCCCCGCCACCATAGTAAATTCTCACTCTCTCTTTCTCAAATTACTAGCTATCCCCCTCTTTATTTCTATCAATATTTCATTCCCACCAGTTTATTTTCAAGTAGCTCCTGTAATTAATTTAAAAAAAAAATTCTTTTTAATAGAAATGTAAGCTAATTTATGAATTTGATAAGAAATAAAATATAAATATTAATTTAAGAGTTAAATATATTTTTGCTTTGCAAATATCAATGTAGATTGTTCAGTATCAAACAATCAATGAAGAATGGTAGGTTTTTAAGATTTCTAGTTAATATAATATCCATATAAAAATAGCAAACAAATATTTAGACATGACTCCTTTGAAACGTAGAAAACCACCGCGGGATTTATGATGATTTTCTATCAACTTTCTAGGATTTGCCTACACATTTTGAAATGTTTGTGAGGTAGGTACTTTAAAAGGACTATATTCAAACGGTACTTGATCATGGGGTAGTTGTTTTTTTGTTAATACATTTAATTTTTTTTACTAACATATTTTCAAAACTATAAAAATAGCCTAGTTAATAACAATATACATAACAGATAAATAAAACTCATCTCTATTCCTAACCCCCACAAGACAAACCAAAGTATATTTTTTTCACAAAGTGTGACAGAGTTTTATTGCCTTTAGAGCTATCTTTTAAATGGTAACCCGCCTCGGTGGCGTAGTTGGCTAACGCGCTAGTCGTGTTGAGCTCGACTGCTGAGGACGGTGAGATCGAGGTTCGAATCTCGGTCGGGTGAGCAGGGGGTGGTTTTTCCTAAATGGTTTTCCACTCTCCCTCCACGCAAATGTGGGTTCACTTCCTCTAATTCCACCTCCCCAATTCCCAATCCATTCGCGTAGTTAGTACTTAAAGCGTATAAACCGAACGGGTAGTAAGACGCGGTGCTAAATAATAATAATAATTTTAAATGGTACAATACACAAACTAAATGTACTGTACAGTGGTGACCTGGCGGTCTAGGGGTAAGGTGTCAGAATTCTATGCTGGCGGCCGGGGTTCAATCCTCGGTCCCGGCACAGATTTATCTGATTACCAAACCCTTCCTT
>CABFOW010001887.1:38762-75106 GCA_902141385.1 Timema californicum
TTTTTTTTTTTAGATTTCCTGTTTAGGGGGAAGGAGGGAGTAAAACAAAAAAAAATCCTTTTGCACGCACAGATAAACCAAAAAACTCTTCTTTCCTTTCGTTTAAAAATGTTTTTTTAACACGACGGTGGTATCATGGCAAGAGTAAAGCAAAGAAAACTGTTGTCATCCACCAGCTCTGCAGGGATCGCGTTTCAACTGAAGGACAAGTCGACTCCGGGCTGGAGGAATGGGGGCGTGGTCGGCCGGCATAAGTCGACCAATCAGGGCACAGAGATGAGGTTTGGAGGGGCCATTCGGAGTGATGGTAGTTGGGGCTCCACCCCCGCGTGCGGTTTGTCGCGTGTTGTCGCGGGGCAAGGTGGGGGGGGGATGAGATGGGTGGCTAGGGAGGGGTGTTTAAGTGGGCGTGGCTGTCTCATGCTTCTTTTTTTTTGGTCTGTTTGTTTGTTTGTTTGTAAGTCCTACATACATCCAGGCGCAAAGACGTGGACCAAGAGTTTCCATTTTTAGATATCGCCTTGACTCCGATGCTAGTAATGGAGATTTTATTGAAACACATTTATGTAAACGCTTTCATAAAACTGTATACCCCGCTCCCTGGCCGTGGTCTTAAGACGTCACACGCTGGCAACAGACTGGATTGACGGTAACAGGAGGTGTGGGTTAGAATCCTTGTTGAGTGAATATACAGTGTCTTTAAATAACTGGGTTTCCTACTCTAAGATACAGATGCAGGTATATTTCGTCTACATTATAACTACTTCATCATAATCCTATAACTTGTTAGTGAATCTACAGTTGCCCCACGGCTTCTTTGGTGCTGACTGACAGCTCACAGCTGACAGTTGACAGCTTTAAAAAGTTACCAGACCAAATTACGTATCCCTACGCCGAACCAGATGATCTGCAAAAACATGATTAGCATCTGTCACTTTTGACAGTCAAAATTTAGGTATATACCTAAATTTTGACTGTCAGAAGTCAGCTGTGAGCTGTCAGTCAGCACCAAAGAAGCCGTGGGGCTACTGTATATACCTAAATGTTGACTGTCAGAAGTCAGCTGTGAGCTGTCAGTCAGCACCAAAGAAGCCACGGGGCTACTGTATATACCTAAATGTTGACTGTCAGAAGTCAGCTGTGAGCTGTCAGTCAGCACCAAAGAAGCCACGGGGCTACTGTATATACCTAAATGTTGACTGTCAGAAGTCAGCTGTGAGCTGTCAGTCAGCACCAAAGAAGCCACGGGGCTACTGTATATACCTAAATGTTGACTGTCAGAAGTCAGCTGTGAGCTGTCAGTCAGCACCAAAGAAGCCACGGGGCTACTGTATATACCTAAATGTTGACTGTCAGAAGTCAGCTGTGAGCTGTCAGTCAGCACCAAAGAAGCCATGGGGCTACTGTAGCTAAGGAAACTTGCTGTCCACACCGACCCAACGACAGTAAGAATGTTTACACGTGTTCTTACATGTCCTTTGATCTTTACCGCTACTTTTGGAAGAAGTAACTCATAGTATTAGTATAAGCACCACGTCTTACTACCCGCTCGAATTGTATGCCCTTATGATAATGTGTAATGGTAGGGTGAATGTGAGATGAAATAGAGTACCTACAGTTTAACGTGGGATCCGAACCACGATGGAGGCCTGGCATTCCACACATTCTCATGTTGTGATTAATACACGTCCTGTCAGAGGTGAAGGAAGAGTTTGGTAATCAGATAAATCTGTGCCGAGACCGAGGATTGAACCCCGGCCACCAGCACAGAAATCTGACACCCTACCCCTAGACCGCTAGGTCTACAATATATTATAGTCCTCTATATTTCTTTCGGCGTGGACGAAGCGTAGACCATGCGGGTACCTTAAGGTGTGGACGTAAGGAACGCGAGAAAAAACGCCAGTATTTTTACAGATGTTAAAACAAAACTTTTCTGGTCAAAATAAATAACATATTTTTTTCCAGTACAAACATAGAGTTTAATTTTCTTCACATTGTGACATCAACAGTTTTTGAATATCTGCTAAGGGTGTCCTGGAATTTAATGACAATTTTTTTTTCTCTTAATTTAAATTGTTTCTCATCTGATAACTCCATGTTCATGACAGATATTCATAAACTGTTTATATAATCATGTGAAGGGAATTAAAATTATATATGTTTGTATGGAAGCAATATTTGATTCATATTTAGCAAAAAAATATGTTGCTATAAAAACTCTGGTCTTTTCTTGCGTCCCCTACGACCCCACCGTATGGTAATTGATCAATGTTTTTAATATATTCCGTACAGTGTTAATTCTGTTAAGGAGGGTTGGGGTCAGTTTAAATAACTTTTGAAATCAAGGAGGACACAGGACGTGGAGGGTATTAAATACCTGGAGGGAAGAATTTTTGAAAAAAATGTTTACTTAATTCAAGAAAAAGTGAGTTAATCCAAAAATCCTAGAGGAAGTTCACAATTCTCAATAGTTGGAGTTTTAAAGGCCATTTATCAGTGCTACACAAACAACACGTTCCGGATTTTTTAAAATCATATTTCTAATTGATTCAAAGTCTACAGACAGCCAACTATCCGTCGGTCAAAATAACAAACTTGGGGAAAATCATATTATTCTGTCCTCACCATCTCATATGATAGCTTTTTAAGAAATACATGAGTTTTAACAAATCTGATACATTTTTAGTTTTTTAGTTTATTTTAATGTAAAGCCATCTTTCAGTTTCATACATAATAATACAAGAAGTGAATGAAATAGATTTAAAGAGATACAATTTATAAAATTGGGGAAAATTCCTATAATAAGGAGGGACAATATCCAATTACACGGTGCATACGAATTGAGGAGCAGCCCATCCGAGCTCGGTAATACCTTTACACGGACTGTGGGGAAAAAATTATATTCATAATGACTTTGTTCAGGATGGAATATGGAGGTTAGGTTAAGTTAGGTTGAGCTAGGTTAGGTTAAGTTAGGTTGAGCTAGGTTAGGTTAAGTTAGGTTGAGCTAGGTTGGGTTAAGTTAGGTTGAGCTAGGTTAGGTTAGGTTAGGCTAGTAGTTAGGAGCTGAATGGGATTACATGTTACTCCGCAATTCGAGTGCACCTCAATAACATAGCTTACACCCCCTTTCCCATTTAATCGTCTATAGGCTGCATAGGATTGTTTAGGGAAAGCAAAATAAGTTCTTCTTTATCGTTTAAAATATTGCGTTTTAGTATTTTATTCCATAATTTTAAATTGATATAACTCGTGTTTTGTTGTTGTTGACAAACTGGGTTACAATAAATCTATTTTATAAACTCTATAGTTGACACTCTAAATAGAAACAAATATTTCTAACAAAAATATTGATATAGGCCTAGAGCCTAATGGATTTTTTTTAGATAGATATACTTTTGAGTTGTTATCTAAAATATTAAAGCTAAACTATTTCAGATCATACACCGTTGAGGGTGAGTCATCGTTAATAGATTAAACATTAGTAGAATGGTTGAATACTGAGCTAAATGGTACTGGGTTCAATTACAGGCAACAAAGAAATATGTAGGTCTATCATTGATGAAATTGGGGCTTACCCTTTTATGGTGATTAATCAACAGAAGAAGACTGTTCTAGAATGAAGCTAGTTTGTAAATCGTGTATGTTAAGATAATTCACACTAAGCAACTCAACAAAAATTGAATAATTTTATATATTATTCTCATCACAAAGTAAGATATAGGACTACCTATAACTAATATTTTCAGGCCTATATTGACTATAAGTAAGAGCTCTATATATACATTATATAAGTTAGCAAGACATTTCGGCATAAATGCACACAAATAAAATATTTTCTAAGTCTCAGTAATTTTTATCTTATATTTATGTAGTCTTGTACAGTTTCGATTATTATTATCATCTGATTTATCTGATTATATTGATCGACAAACTGGTCATTATTTATTCTCGAAGTTATCAATCTGGATTCAAACCAAGAACATTTAAGTTTGTGGGATCATTGAATAAGAGGTCTCACCGAGTCAGTGCATTACAAAATAACAATAACACCTAATTATATCTATCTTGAAAGAAAAACATTTCATTAAGAATTGAACACAATTATAAAATTACGTTTTTTTATATAAAACATTAAAATAGCTATTTCGTGATTTGCCCGCGGGTGCCGTTTTAAATTTTTCAATGTTCCTCTAAATTTAACATGTTTTTTTGGTGTCTGGCGTCAAGTGGAATTGCAGACTTTGATATCTAGCAGTGTTGTTTAGGAAGTAATTATTTTTTCATACACTTTTTCCTTTTACTGATATTTTTGTAATAGTTTTGTTTTTATTTCGTTGATTAAACAGATCATTATTTATGATTTTGAATGTGCGCCGATGTAATATTTTATTTCAAATGGGGGCATTATATGTCTACTCGTAATTTACCAAACACCCATTTTTTATTTTTTTTGCTTCGTGTCTCAGGCTACCCACATATCAATACACATTTATAAAATGAAGTTTTTTTTTATCTGTATAACTTTCATGAGAATTGTGCACAGAGGTCTGAAATTTTAAAATTAGTAGCCCCTGTGTGTGAACATGTGCACCTAAAAGTAGGAATTCTAAAATTTGTATTTGATTTTTTAAATTTAATTGAAAACTGTGTCGGAAGAGATAAAATTAAGGATTTTTTTTCTGTTTGTTGAAGCAAATAAAGCGCTAACGTGGGAAACGCCAGGTATTGCTAGCTTACAATATTATTATCAGCACCGCGTCTTACTACCCGTTCGGGTTATACGCATAGTTTACAATAATGTGGGTGGGTTGAGGAATATAGAATTTAGAAAATATGTACTCAAATTTGAGGAGAAAACCATACAAAACCCTGCCAGGGATATAACCGTGAACTCCCTATAACTAACAATCCAGTCTATGGCAAGAGTGACACCTTAGACCATGTGCACACCAGTACGGACTACTAATATTTAAGAACCCGCACAATTACCATTCATTCTGGTTTTCTTGCAACCGGGAGGTCAGGATTTGAACAATGTTTGGTTGTTGTTTTGAATGGGTTTTTCCTTTAATTTTCCCCACTTCACCTCAACGCAAATTCGGGTACATCTACTTCGAAATTATAGTTTCATCGTTATTTCCCCTTAGTTATTATTATTAGCACCGCGTCTTACTACCCGTTCGGGTTGTACGCACTTACGCTAATGTGAAATGGTAGGGTGATTGTGAGACTGTGCCGGGACCGAGGATTGAACCCCGGCCGCCAGCATAGAAGTCTGACACCTTACCCCTAGACCGCCAGGTCACCCTTTCCCCTTAGTTCAAGTAAGAGGATAGGCCGGATGGGTAGTAGTAAATTGTGCACGAAAAAATTCCTAGGTTTTTTGTTGTATTTTTATAAATGGAAAATTCACTGAGTTAAAGGGAATTAAATGTAGTCTACCCTCCATTTGCCCTAAGAGTGAGCAAGCAGTCTTACCTTGACCAATCACACCATGGCCCTATCTAATAAAATATGCCATGGTGGAATGACACAAGGTAAGTTGGTTACCTTTAAGTGTAAACTAATGTTAGATACCTGAGAAATCTCATTTTTGAATTTTGTTTCCACTTACGCTTCTGATGGACAATGCAGATAAAAACGAAAAAAAAAAAAAAAAAAACCTTTTTGTCAACGTTTTTCAAATAATATTTAGTCTAGTGAGGCATGAACACATAATATTTAGATTTTCAAATATTCTCAAACGAACAAAACGAATTTCTCTCCCATTTGCAACTTCCAATTTAACAATATTTTTGAAGCAGTATGCAGTCTGAATTTCATTACATATCTATCGAGTTTCAATCAAATAAGGTTAACGTTTATCACATGTATGTTTGTGTCTACTAGTAAAGGGGAACCCACATGTAATAATACTGTATGTTATGAAACCTGTATGGTAACATGAATACTTATTGAAGATTGATGCAGCGTTGGTTTTGATTTAATTTGACGGGTGATCCAAGCGTCTATATGTGCGTGTAGTGGGCCCTGTGTAGAATCAACGTATAGGGCACGATATTAATAACCAACATATCGTGGGGTTGTTTGCTAGGTTGGGAGTGTGGGGGATGAAAAGAGGGGTTGTTTTATTGCCTGGTGGTGGTTTTGTGTGCGGGGAAGGAGGGGGAGTTAGAAACTGAAGTGTGGTCACTGTTTCGTTACCTGTGGAACTTGTGGTGACGTACCTAGGCCAGTTACAATTACATTCGCTCTCTCTCTCACCCTCTCAACCTTTATTTATATATTTCTGTTTGAACCTGGTTTTCTAGTTTTCCTGTTCCTCTTTGTTCTTCCATTTCTCTTTATCACTTCTTCTGCGTATATATTTTTATTTTGTTTGTTACGTGTGGCTGAGTGGAAACTAACTAATTTGGTAAGGAATATTTTTATTTTTTGGCTTTATTTGAATTTCATTTTCATTAGTTTTTGTTTGCACTTCCTCTTACTACCCGTAGGGTGTGCTAGGGATTATGAAGGTAGAATTTGGAGGAAATTCCTCTGTATTTGCTTCGATGTAGAGTGGGAAACACATCTAGGAAAAATACAATCTCAGTTAACCTGCTCGGGATTTAAAAACTGACCTCATTTCTAGACAAACTTGAGGGTTTGTCCGCTTGCCCACTAATTGGGGTACCATTAATTTTAAAACTATAAAAAAAAATCAGTTCAGCATTAGAAATACGGAGAGCCTGGATTGATCCTGATCCACCAAAAGTATTTCATTTGTGAATAATAATAATAATACTAATTATTATTAGCACCGCGTCTTACTACCCGTTCGGGTTATACGCACTTACGCTAATGTGTAATGGTAGGGTGATTGTGAGATGAAATGAAGGACCTACAGTTTAACGTGGAATCCGAACCACGGTGGAGGCCTGGCATTCCTCACATTCACAAGATGTATGGTCAGAGGTGAAGGAAGGGTTTGGTGATCATATAAATCTTTGCCGGGACCGAGGATTGAACCCCGGCCGCCAGCATAGAAGTCTGACATCTTACCCCTTGACCACCAGGTCAGCTTTGTGAATAATTGACGGCTTTAGTGTGTTGTGTCTGCTCTCGAATAAAGCTATGTGTAGACATGTAGTGTCACAACAGGGCCTGTTTGTTCATAAAATGTGTACTAAATTTTCCACGTAAAAATACTGATAAATATTACTATTTTATAACTGTTTTTACGGGTAATTAGCACGGCTACACGAAACACTCACCAGAGGGAACGTGGATAAAGTCGTCTTGTCTTGTACTGTATGGTTTGCCGGTGATCAGGGAGGACGAGTTTTAAATAACGGCAGTGCGCACTCTGGTGGCTTTTTACTAAATTACTTCCCAGCCTTCCTTCTCGTGAATGGAGGTACATTTTTATCGCAACTCTATACCTACCTTGGTGGCCGCATGGCTTAAGGCATCACTCTCGTGTTGGACTGGACTGCCGATGACACAGAAATCGAGATTCGAATCCCTGTTGGGGAACAGACTGAACAAAATTGTTTTCCACGTAAATGCGGGTACACCTCCTCTAAATTCATCTCTCCTCATCTCCAGCTCCCTAGTGTAACTAGTAGGCCTACATACGCGTATAACCTAAACAGGTAGAAAGACGTGGTGCTGAAATATATATTGTAGATATGTGGACAGCCCGGACGGGTAGCAACTATTAGCGGCACAAACACAAATACACAAAATAATTTGTGGGATACATAGGACCATACTGAGAGGGGTTGTTTTGAGGGCTAGAACCCCTCTCGAAGAAATTGTTTACAGCTATGTTTTATTCCTCCTTGTAAACTTCGTTTACCCTGAAAGGTAGCAGTATATTCTTAACATAGGCCTATTACAATACAGCCCTATCTTACAAGCCGAGCCATAGTGGAAATATGAAAGGTAAGCTTGCTATATTACAGGGTAAACGAAAGATGCCGTATTATAAAAATAGAATCTACAACCAAATTTTGTCCAAACAAACTTTACAAATATTTTAGATATATGAAATGCTAAAAGTATTCATTGGACTCTCCTGTTTGGAAATTTTAACACGAGCCACTACAAGAAAATTTATTTTAAGCACCGCGTCTTACTATCCGTTCGGGCTATACGCTTTAAGTACTAATTACTCTAATGGATTAGGAATTGGGAAGGTTGAATTAGAGGAGGCGAACCCGCATTTGCGTAGGGGGGAGAGTGGAAAACCATTTAGGAAACACCCCCCCCCCAGTTCACCCGACCGATATTAGAACCTCGAGCTCCCCGTCCTCAGCAGTCGAGCTCAATACGACAAGCGCGTTAGCCAACTACGCCACCGAGGCGGGTCACTACAAGAAGGTCCCCTCTAAAATATATTTCTCGGTATTCTTCACTATCTGGGCTATAGTATGATTTCCTTAAGATGGCTATCAATGTTATTAGAGCCCAGTAGTTACTACCAGGACACATCTTCACTCAGTCGGTAGCGTGTCTGTCTACTGAGGTAAGGGTCCCGGGCTCAATTCCCGGCATGGCCGAAAATTTATCATTGTTGAAATGTGGGATTACCCCTTTCAAATTGGTGAATTAATGGTTGTTGTGCCTGTCCTAGTCTTAAGTTAGTTTGTAAGGCATAAGAAGCTACGACAGACCTTGCAAGCTGGTATGTCTTGGATGAAAAAAAAACTTACAGAAGTCACAAGCTGGAAAGTGTAATGGATGTAAAAAAATAAAATTATTACCAAGGAAAGCCTGGCTTATAGGATTGTACTAGTGAATTGTACTTACCCTTTCACTATCCCTTTGTCCCCCCGCCCTCCCCACACACTAAAGGCAGTGAGAAATGAGTTATGCATTGGCTAATGGTAAATTTGACGCTGTTATGGTGTAACTCATTTACTAGTTCAGTTACGACATTCCTGCCTTGTCCTGTCAGCTATCACAAACTGCCAAAGGCACGCGCAGATTATAAAATATTTGCCTCTTCGCGAACTACTTGCAAAACTGTTTGTCGAATGACGATCATACATCTACACACATGCGCCTATTTGTCTAACTTCAGAATCAAGAAGTTAGCTGTCAGGAACGGTGAACACTCGTACTAAGTTAAGAGGTTTAAATGTACACTAATAAGCGACCCACAAATTGCTGCAGCTTTTCTTTAAATTTATTTAAACATGTTTTGAACGTTACCATTGAGAATCTTTTTTATTTTTAGGTCAATAAACACTGCATGTTTTGTTGAATATGGTTCAAAACATCATTCCTATTTTTATGTAAATTATGAGCTGGATTATCCCAAACTATTCTAGAAATTCCCTACTCGAAGGGAACTGGCAGACCGCTGTTTGCGTGGTGTCCAACAGTCCGTACTTGTAAATTAACGCAACCTTCGATTTTGGCAAACCGGAAATACCACATATATGCAGACGGTACCGTTGACTTATGACAGAAAAATAAACATTAATTTTCTATTGTCGATAATTTCTGGGGTAAAATACTGAAATTATTAATATTCAAGAATTAACTAAATGTAACGTGAGAAAAACAAAAAAAAAAAGTTTTAAATAATAAAATATTTTCACTAAACTAATGCTATTACTATTTTATTTGCAGACGGTGGACTAAATACAATAAAATTACATTGAAATAGTCTATGACAGCGGTTCCCAAACTTTTTGAGTCGCGGAGCACTTCTCAGGAGAGAAATTCGTGACGGAGCACTATCGTTGCCCTTATACCATGTTCATTTTTGGCTGTTTTTACGAAACTGCATTTTCAAGCTGCTAGACAATTTTTTTTATCATATAACAAAAGCACTAATTATTTTTCGAATTCAAAATAGCTTATATTTTGATCCAAACTTAATGTTTTCCATTGAAAGGCATTGAAAATTAGAACTTAACGTTTTTCTCTCTCTCTAAACACTAATTTTGCACATACGTGTATTCGGCATAAAGGCGAAGATATTTTCACCTAGCACCTACATAGGTAGTAACCGAATGACATTATTATTGGCTCTGGAAACGAATTTTTAAGCATTTGGACATGTTAAGGTGGGGATGCAGGGGACGCAAGAAAAGGCGAGTGTTTTTGCACTTTTTATAGCAATACTTTTTTTAGGATCAAATAAATTAAATATTGCTTCTATAGAATCATAGAGCTTAATTTTCTTCACATGGCGAGATCAACATTTCTTGAATATCTGTCAAGGATGTCCTGGAATTTAATAACAAATTTTTCTCTTCATTTAAAAAGTTTCTTAGATAATGCTGCTCTGTTCACGACAGATATTCAACAACTAATGAGGTCATCATGTGAAGAAAATTAAACTCGATGTTTTATAGAAGCAATAGTTTTCTTATTTTGGCAACAAAAAAAATGTTTATCTCTAGATCTAGAAACTTTAAATTAACTCTCCTTAACTCGCGTCCGCTGCATACTCACCTTAAACATCAAGTTTTATTCATTATAAATATATTTTCTACACTAATTTCAGAGAAATAAGGAACTTACTTAAATACATAAACGAAAACCAACAACAAAAAACATAAAGTAATGCAACACATTTGAGAACGAATTCAAAGCAGGTAGTGTAAATATACAATACTACTCACCTATATAAGGTATTACAGTTTCAAAATAAAAAATGTAGCTTGGTATCGAAAAAGAACGATAAAGCATAGCAAAATAACTTAAATTCTAATGAGAGGGATGGGACTGTTTTGATTTGCACAATGTGACTATATCTGGTTTAATTTGGGACAGCTGCAACCGAATATCTGGCTCTGCATTCAGGCGGGATCTATATTTTGTTTTAGTAGCCACATAAGCAGAGAATCCTGATTCACATAAGTAAGTTGTTGTAAAGGGTAAAAGGATGATTTTCGCTTTATCTGATAAAACTTTAAATTCGTCTTTTAGCTGACATCAAAATTCTGTTAGTGAATTCTTAGTTGCAAAATTATATTTTACCACAGAATCTGATGTCAAATCAATCATACACTCATACTGGTGTGATGTCAGACAGGCTGGCTTTTCCGACACAGCAGAGTATGGGTTTACAACCCAACAGTTCTCTTTTATTTTATCGTGGAATTCTTCTGGAAAATAACAGTTGAAACTATCAATCAAATTTAGCAGATGAACGTGAAACTCATTTAAGATATATTCGGGTACGTCAGAATCTAGTTCTTCTCTAAATTCTTTTACCATTGGGAAACTGTCTAGATTTAGATTTTTCATTGAATCCGCCCAAAACTTTATTTTCTTTTTAAACGCTTGTACTTTATCGCTGGCGTCAAAAACGGTTACTGCTTTCCCTTGAAGTGAGATACTTAAGCCATTAACTTTTTTTTAAATGTCTGCTAAATACGCCAATTTCATAACCCAATACTCATCGCACAGCTTGTCTCCCAAAGCGAAGTCGTTGTCAATCAGGAAGGTTCTGACTTCAGCCCTCATTTCAAAGAGCCGAGTCAAAGCTTTGCCACGAGAAAGCCACCTTACTTCTGTGTGAAGAAGTAAAGACGTATGTAGACTCCCCATGTCTTCACACAACAGCTTGAATAGTCTTGTATTTTTAGGTCTAGATTTGATAAAATTAATTACTTTCACGCTTTCGTCCAAGACTTCTTTTAGGAAGGGTGGCATTTTTTTCACAGCAAGGGCATGGCGGTGGAGGATGCAGTGGCTACTGCTGCATTCCTTGACTTTTTGTTTTATTCTTGAGATAGCACCGGACGTCTTCCCAGTCATGGACTTTGCACCATCCGTGCACACATCAACGCAATTATCCCATGGGATGTCACTCACTGTGAAAAATTCTTCTATTAATTTGAAAATTTCAGCGCCAGTTGTGTTAGTTGGTAAAGGCTTGCAGAGAAGCAGATCCTCTTGAAAAGACTCCAAGTATTGGTAGCGTACAAATACTATTAAAATTGCCAATCCAGCCACATCCGTTGATTCATCCATTTGGAGCGAAAACTTAGTGCATTTTATTCGTGAAAGTAAAGTAGCTTTCACATCCTCTTCTAAGTCCCCGATTCGTCGCGAAATCGTGTTATTTGACAAAGGAATGGTGTCTACTAGTTTCGTGGCTTTTGCATCCAGCATACATTCAACTATGTCCTTTACACAAGGCTTTATAAGGTTTTCAGCGATGGTATGGGCTTCGCCAGCTTGAGCAACTCGGTAACTGACTAAGTAGGACGCCACCAAAGCCTGTTCATTAACTGTTTTTGAGTGATAAGATATAATTTTCTGGGCTTGTGTAAGTTCACCATACTTCCTTCTGAAGAAATCAGTCGGTTTGCCCTTGCATTCTGGATGGACACCCTCAAAATGACGGCGCATTTTTGCTGGGAACATCGCACTGTTTGGCAAAACTTTCATGCAAACTACGCACTGTGGTTTGTTGTCACTAATCTCAACAAATCCAATATCCAAGTAGGAATCGTGATACTTCCTTTTTATAATTTTTTTACCTGTGGCACTGATCTCCAAATAACTAGTACTAGGCAGTTCTTTCAAAGCTCAGAAGTTTCTGTCACACCTGCTGTCGCTGATTCGTCTAAAAACCCTTCATCCTGTCCAGAAATTCTAGCATTGGCAACTGCTCCATCTTCTTCCACACTACAATATAAAAATAATATTCGTATCATCTGGGTAAATAATATTAATGATAATAATAAATGTCAAGTATTTAATAAAACAATTGATCAAAGAACCATTGCTCCTAAATTAACGTTGAATATTGTTTAAGAATGTAAATGTTTCTCGCATGTTTGCTCACAATGCTTGTTAAATGTGAGTAACCATCTTATCCTATCGCTTGGTGACATCGAATTGGCTGCAGCTTCAAGGTTACTACCAATTAACAGGCCAAAATTCGAAAATAACCTGAGCTGAAATCTATTTTTGTTAAAAGTGGAACAATATGTACAACATGCAATGCATATACTGAAAAGTCTTTATTTACTATTTAATTTGTATAAAGTTGTATGTACCTTAGTCCCTATCTCTTCTTTTAGGTCCTGTGTTATTGGCATCCAAAGCTGTTACTTGTTTTAATTACACACGCCCCTATTCTAGCAGACCCCAATAGATAAACACTATTCAACGTTAAAAAAAATGCATCTAACATAATATGTGTACATACCTGTTAGCTGTTGATGCTTCCATAGCTACTGGAGGAACTGTGGCGGAGGTTTTAATAGTCTTTTTTAAGGATCCAGACTTCAGCCAGCGATCCATTGAAAGCAAATCTATGATATTTTCTAAATCACTACGTAGGTGCTCCAAAAAACCTGTAATAGGCAGGTGTTTCGTCCTCAAGAGGGAAGATCCATGTAAGTTATTAACGTAATAATTTTTAAAAAAATCACACAACAAAAGCACTCGTGAAAAAATAACACCGCACTGCAATTTGACTCGTTTTGACTCTCGACTAAACATTGAATGAACTGCAACAGAATGAAGGAGCGAAGAAACAAAGAGTTTTTATTATACAATAGAGACTTTCCAGAAAATTCTGTAAAAGTGTCAAAGCTAACAATCGGATCTTTAAGTAAGGTGAGGCTCTCTTTGAGCCGGGATTAGCTTGCGCCATTGAGCCTATCTGTCTGGTTTCGCCGCGTGAAGTCTGTGTGCTTCACGGATTTTCTCAATGTTTTGTGTGGTTCCGAGAAGTTGCGGGCGGGTAAACCTGACTGAGGTGCCGCATGACAATGCACTTTGGATCCATAATACTTGCTATTTACACAGCTTTAAGGCACGATTCAGGAGCTAAATTATTTCTACACAATACTTATCTAAAAACAGTTCATGACCGCACAAATAAACCATTTTGAGATATTGTCACATTTATTTTATTTTTATTTACAATCTCTCCGCGGAGCACTTGAAGATGTTTCGCGGAGCACCAAGTGCTCCGCGGAGCACACTTTGGGAACCGCTGCTCTAAGACTATATAATGTCCGGTATTATTATATTATTAGCTATTATTTTATTTTTATTTTTACTTTTAATTTAGTTATTATCTATAATCCACTCAGAATATAATAGCTTGTATAGTTTAATAGTTACTATAGTGTTAATAATTAATATGTTAACTCTCGGTACTCGCCATGATTGCTAAAAGTTTGCAAAAAAAAAAAGTCAATCTCTAAATAAAACTATCCATGTATGATGTGTATGTAAGATTCAAAATCATTCATTGGGGGAGGTTTTGGGTTGCCAACACTTGTAAAAGATCACAGTTTTGTTATAAATCTAAAGATCTTTAATTACCTCTTATATATTACATTTAAAATAACGTAAACTTAAGTTTTCTCATACTATTTCATTTTTTTAAATAATTTCTTTTTGTCCAACTCGAAAGAATATTTTAAACATAATTAAAAGTACTTATTTTTCGTTTTAGAACGTTACTGATTCTGTGTAATATAGTGCATACATCAATACCTTTTAATACAGGCATCGTATTAACTTGAAAAAGAGAAAATTGATGTCATACATACAATACATGATTTTATGATTATTTTATCGTATTTTGAAATATTTAACTGAATTAAGTATTTTCATCAACTGCGTGTCCGCATCATTGTAAAAAACTTGTTTACCGTTGTGTTCAATCTTATGGTTTAGATTCGTCAGTCGCCATTTTGAGACTATGTTCGTTAGAAGTTTTTGTGAAAGTGGTGTGAATATTTTTTTAAGTGGAATAAAACGATAAATAAACTTTTTGTCCGACCTCAAATAAATATATAAATAATATTGACCTAAATTACTGTGGTTAACTATCAGATTAATATATTACCATCTGTTTTCATTACAGTCATCCAAAGTGATAGATGTCAGCTGTTGGCGTAGTGATATATTAGGGATTACTTCTAGTAACATTTCGAGCTGTCATTCAGGTAAACTTAGCTCGTGAATGCCTTATAACTTCTAAGGACACCAAGTTATACTTGGCACAGGGCCCCCAAAAGTGTTAATCCGTGCCTAAACACCCGGTCTCCCGGTATAATTTATCCCTGTGACAAATAGAGGCAGTGGCTGCCTCCTGATTGCGAACAGGGTTAAAGTCATCTGGATTGCGAACACACCCAAAATGTTATGATATGGCCACCTAAATATCCACTGAACAGATTGTGAACAAGTAAAATACCAACCTGTGGGAATTATTGCGTGAGGGTGGGTTTCTGGCAGCACCCGCCAGCCACTGGGGTTTTACTTCTAACGTTGCTTAACCTAACCTAGCCTAACCTCACCTAACCTAGAAATACTCATGAATGAAGTTTAGTTAAATGTAGTTTGCCAAGACTGAAAGGCTGTTAGGCTCCCGCGTGCCGCCCCGGGCTATTGTCAAATTAGGGACGGGATGGCATAACAAACACGGCCTGTCCGCAATCTGGACTCCACAGATAATCAATTCTCTCCATGTTCACCTGTTCACGATCTGACTGTTCGTAATAAGGACGATGCCGTGGCCTGACGATGTAAATCCAAGGGGTTCAGAGACTCAAAATATGATGCAGAATATTTTGAAAATATTTATATAATTAATTTATTATATTAAAACAATACCTATATATATATATAGATACAGGCCCCATATAACGTTTAATTAAATAAACATAGCATATGTATACGTAAAATTAAGCATATATAAATATAATATATTTACGTAGGCCTGCTATGCATAAATTATGTCAAATACACAGTCCAATTTTCATAGTCAAAACAGTTAACAAAAATGCAAACTCTTTTAGAGATCAATATTGATAACGTTTTACTATATTATTAGTGGTATTTTATATATATTGATAATATCTATCATTAGTGACATCTGTATATCACACCACTTGACTTATAAATACATGAAAGTAGATCTAGTAGCTTTTCTAGCTGTCTTTCTATGAAAATTGGACTGTATACACAAAAAGTAACCATGCCATCGTTTTTGTGGAAATGTGCTTTTAGTTTCTCTCTCTAATATGAAATAGTTTGAGTATCCATCATATGTCTATGTATTTAGCTAATTTATTTGCGAAACAAAAAGCAAGGTACAAAATACAAAGAATAATTGATTTAATTATAGTCACAAAGTCAAATATATTTCTGGTAGGGCCTAGATACTATCTTGGAATTTGTGTTTGTAATAAATGTTTTTTTTTAAAATCCTTTTTATTAAATTTGGGTTACCAAAGACTAGTCTGTTAACTAACATACTGGCCTGATAAATAAATTTATTAATTTTAGACTATATTGCATCCTATTTATGTTTATTGAAACATTACAAACAAAACATTAAAATGTTATCTCTGCTTAAACTTTTAATAAGCTAGTATTCATTTCGAAATATAAGTAATTATATACTATATAGACCCTGATATAGTAAGAAAATATATTTATATAAGATGTTTTTTTAAGTTGGTGCGACAAAATATTTTTAAAAAGAACGCATTTGAGGATAAATTGTTTCACACAAAGTTGCTTGGTTTTGAGACGCTGACAAAACTACATAATTCATTTTTGATTTAGTGGACGCCTTCAAAGTCATCTCAATGTCAACTATTGTTTTTCAAATAGAACCCTGTATTTCTTTTATTGAAGAAACGTAGTCTATGGAAAAAATCAAGCAACTTTTGTCTGAATGCTTTTTTATCTTAGGTTTGAAGATATTTAATGAATCAAATAAACACGTATGATATTTTTGGAACGGTTTTTATTTCAGTTTATTGCCTACAAGAATCTGTAGAGTGTAAACAAATACGAGCAAAATACTCTCACAAAAAAAGTTCGTTCATGTGGATCGAAAAGTTAAATTGGTCTACATAATATGATGTAAGCATATTATGTATACCAATTTAACATTTCGATCCATATGAATGAACTTTTTTTTTTGTGAGAGTGTTTTTGGTATACCTACAGTAGCCCCATGGCTTCTTTGGTGCTGACTGACAGCTTTGAAAATTTAACAGACCAAATTATGTATCCCTACGCCAGGCCATATGATCTGCAAAAACATGTGTTTAGCAGCTGTCACTTCTGACAGTAAAAATTTAGGTATACCTAAATGTTGACTGTCAGAAGTCAGCTGTGAGCTGTCAGTCAGCACCAAAGAAGCCACGGGGCTACTGTAATATGTTTACATCATATTATGTAAACCAATTTAACATTTTTATCCATATGAATAAACGTTCACACTGAACAAAATATACAGTTCTTCATAAACTGAGGTATTTTCGTTTATTGTAAATATACGTTTTGTGAGCTATAGAGTTGTTCTTTTACTAAAAAAAAAAAAATCGAAATTATTTTAATTCTTGGTGAATGTAGAAGACAAGTTAATGATGTTATTCTACTCTACACTGATCATTTTTCTGAGAGAAATTCAATATCACGTAGATCTTTTTATCCTGTAATTAAAGAATCTGTGTTCAAGTGAAGAAAAAGAGCCACCAAGCAATTGTCACCGATGAACATAATGAGATGGCAGTGCTAGTCGCAGTATATCTTAATACTCGTGAAGAGTTTTGTGCGTTCTCTAGCCATTTATGAATATCAAAGAGTGGTGTGCTCAAAATACTGAAGCATCATAAATTCTATCCTCACCACGTGTCATTGCATCAAGGACTTCATGGAGAATATTTCTTCAATTGAGCGGCATTCTGCCAATGGGCACTTAAACATGTAAGAATAATTATGGACTTTTTCCTTAAGTATTATTCTCTGATCAATGAAACGTTAAAAATCGTGTTTAGTTAACTGACACAATATTCATTATTGTAGTGCAGAACATCCATGGTGGTTGCGCCAAGTTTAAAGGCAGCGCCTTTGGACTCTGTGTGCGTGTCAAATTAATTGGACGCTTTTTTATTGACGGTATATTACATGGAGACAAAGGGCCAGTTTCGTAGTCAAATTTAGTACGCCTCAAGTGCGGCGCTACACTAAACACATGACGACACCAACCTAAACTCGAATGGAATGGGCCGTTCTCGCATAGGAAACTGGCCCATTCCATTCTGGTTTAGGTAGGTGTCGTCATGAACATTAGTGTAGCGCCGCACTTGAGGCGTACTAAATTTGACTGTGAAACTGGCCCAAATACACAAACTTTCTAGATCAAGGATTACCATTGCTGTTAGAAAACTTAAACCTACAAGACAGGCAGAGCGTGTGGTTTCAACATGATGTTGCCCCTGAAGATTTCAGAGCTGCACGATAAGTGTTGAATCGTAATTACAATTGCCGCTGGATCGATAGAGGTGGTCCAATTAGTTGGCCTGCTAGATCACCATGTTTAACATTACCAGATTTTTTTATCTTATGCGGTCACCTGAAAGAAAGAGTATACCCTGATGTACCGACAACTCCAGATAACATTATGGAACGCATTAAAATTGCTGGCAGAGATATTGACTGTGAAACTCTATTAATACTGACAATTAATTTATAAAGCTAATTTAAAAGTGTATCAAAATATAAGGTCATCATTTTGAACAATTTTTGTATCTTAACATTTCGCCTGTTATGAACGAAAGTTTGTTTATTGTTTGGGATACCATTTTGCTCATATTTGTTTACACTTTACAGATTCTAGTAGAAAATAGTATAAAAACATTAGGCCTACCTAAAACATAATATGTATTACTTTACTTCATTAAATATCGTCAAAAATTGACTTCGAATGACAAATTATTTCGGCCCAAAATTCTTGGTTTTCTTCCATAGAATACAATTCTGCAATAAAAATTACAGGGTCCCAGTTGAAAATCTATAGTTGACCTTGAGATGAGCTTGAAGACATTCTCTAAATAAAAATTGGGTGATCTGGTGGTCTGGGGGTAAGGTGTCAGACTTCTGTGCTGGCGGCCGGGGTTCAATCCTCGGTCCCGGCACAGATTTATCTGATTACCAAACCCTTCCTTCACCTCTGACAAGACATCTTGTGAATGTGGGGAATGCCAGGCCTCCACCGTGGTTCGGATTCCACGTTAAACTGTAGGTCCTCCATTTCATCTCACAATCACCCTACCATTACACATTAACGTAAGTGCGTATAACCCGAACGGGTAGTAAGACACGGTGCTAATAATAATAATAATAATAATAATAATAATAATAATAATAATACAAGAATATTCGCCTTCTGTGGACCTCACACACTACTCGAGGATGTCTACCCCGAATATTATATCAAATCATTCACTTCGGTGGTAGTCGGCGGCCAATACACAATGGACTGTGCAAGTGATGACACCATTGCTGCAGCTCTTATACTTTTGAGTGTATTGTTATTGCAGTGTAGTAAGGTCAGAAAACCCAAAATAAAAAAAGAGATGGGAGATTGCATTTCTCAACAAGATTAGGACAAGGTAAGGACCAGGCAAGGAAAAATAATTGAATAAAAGAGGGAGGGTTTATGTGCTTGGATTTCCCCACAAGGGGTTTAAACCAAATACCAGTGGCGTCGCGTCAGGGCAAGGCAAGAACTGCTTGACTTTGATAGAAGGTATGTAATTATTTTACTAAATGTTTGCAAAAATATTCTTCTGGTAACCATTTAAATGTAATTCAAGCATAAATGGGTTCGAAAAAAGATCTCATACATGGCAGTGACCGTAACATGCATGCAAGACGTGCACTAGTCCATCTAATGGTGGTTGAAAGTCGGTATTCGTCCGACTTTCATTCCATTGCTCTAGCTAGTGTTCTTATTTGTGACGTCATATATTTCGGAGGGGTGAGAAGGGAAAGAACTGCGGATGTCAGGTAAAACTGCAAGCAGCCGAGCCACGACTTCTCTCGCCCGAAAGGTGACGACTAGAACCGAAGTCGCTACCCCTCTCTTCTCCTTTCAAAAGATAGCGGGATGGTGTGGCATGAAAGGGGAAATTAATTTTGTCAAGGTACTGACCCCGTGCCTAAATATCTTTAAGGCGGGGTGCTAGTGAGAGCGAGTTTAGGGCAGTATTTTTGCAGATTTTATAGCACAAACATCTTTTGGCCAAAATATGTTTGTGCTATAAAAACTGCAAAAATACTGCCCTAAACTCACGCTCACTAGCACCCCACCTTAAGTCCGGAACACAAGACACAATGTCTTGTACATCAAGTTGTACAAGAAGTTGCAGCCTGAAGATGGCGTCGTGTGAACACCAAATTTTGTACAAGGTCTGCTTTGCACAACTTATTTTATACAATTTCAGAAAATAGAACGCATCCTATACCAGTCATCTTTCTTGTACAACTTTTGAGTTGTAAACACGAAAACTTCATCTGATAGACAGTTAATTTAAAAAAATAAATAAAGTGATTGAAAGAAAAACAGCTACATAGGCCTACTTGAAAACAAACAAATAATTATAATTGAAGGAGGTTAAACCACAAATATAAAGGTTTTCAACTGTTTTTAAAAATATATATATTTTTTAAAAATTTTAATAATATTTAGGAATGATAAAGAAATTATTTACATTAAATACCAATATTTTCCAAATAATTTAACAATATTTTTTTTTATAAAAAGGGCAAAAATGACACGTTTTTTCCAAATGCAGTATACAATCACAGATGCAGTGTGAACAGTCACTGGTTAAAATTTGTATGTAATCCATGTGACCAAGATATTGTACAATTTATTGCACAACTTTTTATACAAGAAGTTTTGACATGTGTGCCGGGCTTTGGAGTTTTGTGAAGTTTATGTAGCAGGGGCTTTTGTTTTGATATGTATAACAGTGAAAGCTAGCAAACGAAAGTTTATAAGTATTTGTCTATAATAACTGTAATAACACAATAATGTATATCACTGAACAAAAGGACGTTCAAAGCCACAACTATAAATAAAAAAACACCTCCAAATTGCTTTTGAAGTATAACAAATTTAAAAAAATTCCAGGACTTCCCCTTTTAAGCTTGAGACACCCCTTCCAAGCTTGCCTAAGAATTTTGGCCACGAGACGCTACTGTCGAATACAGTAGACTCTTAATTATCTGGGGGCATATCAACCGGTTTGTGGTTTGCCTGACAATTCTACGATAGCAACAAAACAAAATGATAAACTAGTGCGGCGTCCAGTGTGCACGCAACCAGATGACACAAATGACTGAAGTGTAGTGGAGGAGCGTTCCGAATGTTCGTCGAGACTCCAGTGGTGAACACTAGCTTACATTGATTGATTCGTGTCAAGATACCTCTCCCAAGGCGAAACACCTTGAATTCCGAATATTCAACTGAACATTTGCCATTCTTGTATCTCCCACACTACTCAGACAGCCACCCGATACACGAACATTCGTTATCATTTGTGAATAATGTAGGACCGGCTTAACGTTTTCACAGCAATGGATGGGCACATTCCTCAGCCTGAATCTCCAAAGAGCTACGTAACTCTGCCGAGGGCATGCGCCTTAGCGTTTCAATTGTAACGAATTTTTCCAGCGCACACGCCATGTGGCAAAACTGCATACAGGAACTTATATCCACTCCCGCACACGACACAGGTGCCAACATTACGCCAGAAAAGTGGTAATTCCAATAGGAGCACGTGATTATTTAGGGTAATAAATGATCACATAGATAGATAAGCAGATTAATTAGTTAAAACTAGAATATTATATGAGTGTAATGAAAATATTGGGTGGTCACGTGTACATGTGCAAATACGAGCAGCACCTGTTGAAAGATGAAGTCAAACTAATAATAATTACCCACTTCAGTGGCCAAATGATGTTTATTTGTCTTACTACCTGTTCAGGTCACATGCGTATGTAGTAGAGATGCTAATGTATTAGGGATGAGGAATGTTGAATTTATATGAAGTGTATTTTCATTTGTTTGGAGGGAGAGTGGAAAATCATTTAGGGAAAAGCACTCTTAGTACACCCGACCAGTTTTCGAACACCTATTGCCCTATCATCACCCTTAGAGTCTTATACCTCTTGATTTGGTGGCCACACAGTCTAAGGCACCACTTTCGCAATAGAGTATATATTTTTTATGACAGGGAGATTGGTATTTGAATCCCGGTAGGGTGTACTGAGTTTATTTTTCCTAAATGGTTTTCCATTCTACCTTCATGAAAGTGCAGTTACACCTTCTTTAAATTAAACTTTCTTCATACCTAGCCCACTAGCGCAATTAGTACATGGGCATATAGCCCGAATGGGCAGTAAGACACGGCGATAAAAAAGATTATAGATACAAAACTATAATTTTACGCATTTTCTTTATAAATGTGAAATGATGTATTTACTATTAATTTATAGGATAAAATATCCCTATATGCAGGGGATGTTTGTATTGGTCTGTCATAGGTGACCTGGTGGTCCAGGTGTAAGGTGTCGGACTTCTGTGCTGGGATCCGGGGTTAAATTCTTGGTCTCGGCACAGATTTATCTGATTACCAAACCCTCCTTCACCTCTGACAAGACATCTTGTGAATGTGGGGAATGCCAGGCCTCCACAGGTCCTCCATTTCATCTCACAATCACCCTACCATTACACCTTAGCGTAAGTGCGTATAACCCGAACGGGTAGTAAGACGCGGGGCTAATATTATTATTAATAATAATATTGTTCTGTTAACATTAGCTTTACGTAAGAGAGAGTAAGATTTTTATAAGTTGCGGGATGAACAAAGAATAAGAGGCGAAACAGAAACCAGGAAAATTGGGAAAATATTTTAGAATTGTGTTTACATAATTTTTTGAAGGGATATATCGGAAGAAATAGATATAAAATTAAACCCGGGCCCCTTAGCTAAAATGGCATATTCACCAACATATGAGCTAAGGTGGTACTCGATGTACAATAGTTTTTTTGTGTGCCGTCAATGGTTCTATTATGGAGGTGGTTGCGTGTTCCATATATAATTCTAATGAGTGTTCCAGGTCTAGCCATGTTACTGGACCATACATAATTCCTGTTGATTATGACGGCCTCACACACGCGGAGAGGTTATTCCATACAATACCCGTGCGTGAGGCCGTTAGGGGGAGGGGGGTGAATGTTGTTTCAAAGCGACGCTGAACTGTATGGAAGGGGGTTGAAGTATGGAAAGGGCGGGATGTTACGCTTGTTGGATAAGCGAGGGAAGGAAATGCTATCACCTCTATATTTTACTTAGGACTTTTGATTAAGGGGCTATAATAGTTGAGTAAAAATTAATCACGTTCTGTCACGATAGATAGTACTACTACTTTTAGTAGCATTCTTGATCTCTTCATACCACGTCATTTTTTGCTTCCTATTCCTCTTTTTTCTTCTACCATTCCCAACATTATATATTTTTCCAAGGAGTACGGTCATCTTATAATGTGTCCAAAATATGAAAGCTTGATATTTGTGGCTCTAGTTTCCAACTATCATTCTAGATTTATCTCCTCTAGTATTTACACATTTGCTATTCTCTCAATCTAATGAACTCTGAGCAAGCTTTTCTCCAACATCACATTTTAAATGAGTCTTAACTTTCTTTTCTCTTCACTTCTTAAAATCCATCTCTCACTTCCATTCAGGACAGTTGGGAAAATCATAAACTGAATTAATTTTATCTTAGTTTTCATTGGAATTCCCGAATCTGTTATGATTTTATAAAGTTTCTTAAAGGCTGCTTTCCCAAATTATCTTTCTTTTAATATCATCCATGCAGTATTCAGCTTTGGAGATTGTGGCTTCCAAAAAATCGTACCTGTACACTATCTTAAGATTCTTTCTATTTATGGATGTATTTTGTTTATCTCCAGTTGAGATGCCACGTCATTTTCTGCTATGAATGTTGTGTCATCTACATATCTGATGTTGTTTATCCTTCACCCTCCTATTTTAATCCCTGCCTCAAATTCCTCCATCCCAACATCTCTCACTTCTGTTCCTTGTAGCAGTTGAAAATACCTGGATATAGTATAAATCCTTGTCTAACTCCTTTTACAATCAGAAACCACTTAATTTACCTCTCCAGAATTCTTATTCTTGCCTCCTGGTTTGTGTACAAAGACTACAGCAACAAGCTCAGATGTGTTGGTATTACCATCTTCTTAAGCACAATCCACATAAGATTGTGATAAACACAATCGAAGTCTTTGGGGTATTCCAGGAACTCTAATTATACACTTTTTTGAAACGCTCTAACTTACTCCATAAAGACGCCCACAAACAGGCGCGATATTTTTTCAGGACGATTCGCTACGGTACTCTCGGGGCGGTATTGTTGCGATAAATTGGCGGTACAGACAAGGGAATACACAGCAGCACGGCAAGTAGCAGACGTCAGTGTCGAGCATAGAAGAGAGTGAACCAATAAGACAAGCATTATTGCAATATTTTCTTGATTAAATGCAAAAAGAACTTGATATTTAATTCAATAAATGATATTGTTAGTAATGTAGGTTTTTATTGGATAAATAATGTAATACAGTTATAAATGAAAAATATATTATGTTGGTACCCTTTCTCGTATAATGTATCTTATGTTTGCCACTCTTGGTAGTTGCACAGCTTTATGAGTATCATTACTCTTACATAATCGTCCAATAAAAGAGCGTCTTTGTAGGCCGAGTCCCACCACTAAAGTTGCACAAAATTGTAAGTACACAAGCCTCGGATACAATGGCTTTTATGTTTGTAACTTTAATCTCTATAGGCCTCAAGAAATTCTTCATTTCATGTTAAGAATTTCGAAGCAGTTTTCCACCACTCTCCGTTCACGTTGTAATAGTTTTTCCAATGGTCGAATTTAGATTGTGTACATATCGAAACCGTTTCATCATGTATAGTTTCAACGCAAAAGCAGCGTCTCCAATGATGATATGTGGAGTTGAATCTCCTTAGTCGGGAAGGTTTTTATCTTCAGACAAGACAAAAGCTGTGTTATCTATCTTATATCCCATTGCAGAGTCCTAAAACATTTCTCCATCGCCTGAATTTACTTAAGTTGAAATCCATGCAGTCATAAGGCAGAGCAGATCTAAGTCCTCAGTGCAGAGGAGAGGCAGAGACAGACCAGTGACTTTACTCCTTCGGTTTTTATCAGTGCGAAGTCAACGTCTAGTGAATTAGGTTTAATTTGTTTATTTTGCGATACATTCCGTGCCGACTGAAGTCGGGTAGTGTGGTATACCGCAAGGGATGCGACAAGAGGAGGGAATGGCCTCCGACTCGGAAGTAGACGTTGAAGGAAAATACAATGAAGATATGGAGGACCAAGGCCAGGAAGGGGGTCCATCCAACACCAACACAATACTATCAATAGAAACCGATAAAACCTTTGAGCCAGTCTCTGGACTCAAGCGGAAGCTCAGGACCAGGCCGGGACAGGAAGTTCTGCAGTCGAAGGCTATAAAAGTGAACAATAAGTTTACTAGCTTGTCTAGCCTACAGGATGATACAGCAACCAGTCAAACGGGGCAACCAAGTGGAGGTATGGAGGAAAGTTCCACCCCGCGGGGTATAAAGACCCCTCCGGTGGTCGTAACTAACGCGACACAATAAAACAATGTTATAAAGTTCCTAAACAGCGGCTTGCAAGACTTTTACAAGGTGTACTGTATTGCACAGGGGATTAAGGTGGTCACGACCTCCTTCAGGGATTACTCCGCCCTGTTAATGCTACTCAAACAAAACACGTTAGAACACTTTACGTATGTACTTCCCAAGGACAAGCCCTTCAAGGCTGTCATCAAGGGCCTTCACGCAAGTATGCCCAGCTCAGACATAAAGGTGGAACTTGAGAACAGGGGATTCACGCCGACTGATGTGAGACAGTTATACTCGAAATAATCTCCACAATCAGGGACACCGAGACCTCTACCGATATTTGTCTGCACCTTGGCGAGGACCAAAGGGGTGGTTTAGGTCTTTAAGGTACCGGTCATTAATCATACTGTAGTCAAGATTGAGGAGTATCGTGCTTCACAGAGTACAATTACTCAGTGCCACCACTGCCAACATTTAGGACACTCTAAGAACTACTGTGCCCAAAAACCACGCTGCGTCAAGTGTCTAGGAGGTCACCTGACGGTAGAGTGCCAGAAAAAAGAGAAAATAACACCAGCACAATGCGTAAACTGTAAGGGACAGCATGCAGCTAATTACCGCAACTGCCCTATTTATCAACGAGAGCTGGATAAGAAAAACTATGTGTCAGAAAATAAAAAAGAGGGGGAAAGTAAAGTGGCTAGCCCTGCTGCCCACGTGGCTAGGAATCGCAAACCCTCAACTGGCCAGCAATATTCTTCTAGCCAACCAACATCAGCAGGATGTGTGGGATATAATCAACAATCTTACAGTGGGGTCGTCAAGAAGCTTGCCAAGAAGGACAAACAAGAATACCGTTCCACGGAAGAATCCTCAGACTTCAAGGACTTTCTCCAAATTCTCAATGAAATCAACGTGGTGGGCCTACTCCAACTTCTTAGGAAGTACCTCGTACGGCTGAAGAATGCTCCAGACAAGACAACAAAAGTAATGCTTCTTCTGGAAGCTGCAACCGAATTCTTCTGCGATGGCAACTGATCAGGGAAAAGGTGTAGAAGAGTCATTGAACATACTGTTCTAGAACGCTAATGGCATAGCCCAACAAGAACATGAGTTTCGGCAACTTCTGGGGACGTATGGAGTCAACGCAGCATTGATTTGTGAGACCCACTTATCGGAACAGAAGAAGATGCGGTTCTGCGGATAAGAGATGTATCGCAACGATAGTACAGCTGGCCGGGAAGGAGGCACAGCCGTGTTGATGTGCAGTAACCTTGTACACTATCAAACGACTTTACCGGCTATGGACTATATTGAATCCACTTCAATAGCTATTCCCACAGGGCAGAAACAGATAGTGTTTACCGCTGTCTACAGAAGCCCTGCGGTCCCATTCACCATAGATGACCTAGACAGGCTCACGTCAAAAAAGTATTTCCTTGTAGCGGGAGACCTTAACTGTAAACATACGATTTGGAACAGTCGCATGTCCAATCAGGCAGGTCGGACACTGGCTGGCCAGGCAGCAATCAAGAACTACACAGTCCCGGCAACTAACGAGCCGACGTTCTACCCATTCAGTTACAGGAATCTTCCCGATGTTCTGGATGTCGTCCTGATGGATCTGGATACGCTTCCGGAAGAACTCGAAGCCTTAAACGAACTTGACTCCGACCATCTCCCGGTCTTCGGAAGGATAGCCCTGAAGACAAACCCAAGATTGTCGTACCTTAGGAGGAAGATCCCCAGGAGTGACTGGGACGAGTATCGGCGGGTATTGACGGATGCAGTTCCGTTGAACATGGAGGTAAACTCCCCGGAAGAAGTGGACAGTTCCATCACTCTTCTGACAGCCACATTACTTGAGGCATACTGAGAGACAACTGTATTCGAGACGCCACCGGTTTTGTTAAGGAGGGACGACCCGGAGCTGAGTTACTTGATAGCCCTGAAGAGGGAAGTGCTTAGGGATTGGTAGCAGCACCGGTACCCGAGGCATCGTGCAGAGTATAGTAGGCTAAGAGCCCTTGTGCGTAGAAAGGCTAAAGCTCTGAAGATCACCAACTGGAATGAGTATGTAGCAAACACTTTGGCTGGGGATGCCAACGTGTGGAAGGTGACAAAACAGCTCAAAGGTACTAAAGGAAAGGCAGGGACCACGGTCATCCACGGAAGGAGGGGGTTGAAATACCGGGGCAATGCCAGGGCCGAGACCATTGCGGAATCTCTTGAAGACCAGTTCAAGGCTAATTCAGAGCCCCAAGATGAAGATTTTACCAGGACAGTACAAAGAGTGGTTGGGGTATACCTATCAGATCCTGTTATAGAGCTACCGCCCCCTATCACCAGAAATGAAGTCACCCACAAGGTGGAAAAGCTGAAGCTAGGGAAAGCGGCAAGTCACGGCAGGGTCTCGAACGAGATGTTGCGACACGTTCCGGAATGTGTAATCCAGCTCTTAACAAGATCGTTTTCAGCGGCATTACTGGCAGGTTACTTCCCGGAGGTGTGGAAAGTTGCTTACGTCGTTTAATTGCCCAAACCAGGCAAGGACTGCAAATTCTCGCAGAACACTCTGCTCAGCAGTGTAGGAAAACTATTTGAGAAAATCATTCTGCAGTGATTGAAAGCCTTCGGCAGAGAGCATCGAATTAACCCCGACATCCAATTTGGATTTTGGAACCGTCACTAAACGTTACATCCAGTCCTGAACCTAGGGGAGGACCAGACAGAGAGCTTTAACCAAAGGTAAATCACGCTAGCTGTACTCATGGATGAAGAGAAGACGTTTGATAAGGTCTGGCACGCCGGCCTTTTTTACAAATTTATCCAGGCCAATTTCCCAAGGGTTTATGTACATCTAATCAAGAGCTTTCTAACTGTACGACACTTTCAAGTCAAGATGGAAGGTAAAAGGTCGCCTCTTCATAGTATCAGGGTGGTGGTGCAGCAGGGGTCGGCGCTCTCACAGTTTCTATACACTGTGTATGTTGCTGACATCCCCATGGACCCGATGATCAAGACTCGGCTCTTCGCAGATGATACTCTGTTCTACATTGCCAACAGGAACATGAAGTACGCTCATATCCACCTGCAGCGGTACCTCGATGAGCTTAGCAGTTGGCTAGAAAAATTGAGGATAAAGGTCAACGCAGAGAAATCGACAGCCATGATAATAACGAAGAGGAGACTCCAAGCCCCAGCCCATCTTGTAGTGTTGGAGGAGGCTATCCCCTACAAGAAGTCAATGAAATACCTTGGGGCGATGTTAGATTCCAGACTCACATGGAAGGAGCACGTAGTCTACACAAGTAAAAAGGCAATGAGGGCTTTCATTACAAATTACGGCCTGTTCAAGAGCCCAGTGCTGGAAAACAACATCAAGCTGCTGCTGTTCAAAAGCTTAGTACAACCTATTCTGGTATACGGATGCGAGGCGTGGGGGTATGCTTCCGATTCAGTGCTAGATACTCTACAAGTAGTGCAAAACCAAGTAATTAGGTGTATCTTAGGTGTGAAAACCCAAAATAACAATGCGCACATACACGCTACCACCGGTAGTGTGACTCTACAAGAAATATTCCGGCAGCAAAGTGGCAAACTCTACAAACAAGCCCGTGAGGTAGAAGACAACGCCATGTTAGAAGATTCAGCGCCAGTACGACATCCGAGAGCCAAGGAAATTCAAGAAGCCCCGGCTCGAATGAGCAAAACACCTACACACCTTCCAAATCAACCCCTTCCTACTAACCACTCTTGTTTCTCAGCATTGCCAAATCTTTGGGTCCTCATCCCCACACTTCCCCATTAGCTAGAATAAGTTTACTTCACACCTGCACTTTCATCAAAGCCATGTTCGCTATGTGTCTAATTTAATTTTATGTATTTTCTTTCAGCTCGACTAGATCTTACTTACACACTACACCAAACTCACTTCGGGCCTAACTGCGCTTGTGTTTCAATCACAGTGTACGATGGCTCGAATTAGCAACTCCACACAAACACTGTCGCTACCAACATACAAACCTTCACCCTCCAACTCCATTTTCCCTGCACAACCAATTTACACTTTCAGACATAGAGGTTATGATCTGTGACTACAGATCGGTACTTTAGGCATAAACAAGCCACCTACTCCCTCTGAAAGTCGCTTCTGACACTCAGAGCTAGTAGTTCAAGGCAAACAAGGGAGCGAGTGAGCAGGCATAAGAGTCTATGTAACTATGCTAAGATATAGGGCCTACTAGAGATAGTTAAATTTTTTGTCTATATTCTAAAATATATATAAATATTTTTGGTTATCACCTTTAAATACACCCACGCTTTAATGTTTTACCACAAAATACAAAGTAATTTCTCCAGTGTGGGTTTGACTTGTATTAATTTTACTCATCTCAACGCAACCACTAAAAGTTCCTCTGGAGGGATAGGCCTGCTCCATTTAGTAATCTGTTTGGTGATGTATTTTATGATAGCCTCAATAATTTGATCAAAGCTGTCAAAGGCCGTTCAAAAATATACATGTAAAATCTTTCTCCTACTTCAATAGTTGTGGAACTACTCCTTCCACTCTGGTAGTGTTTATGGGGTGCACCCACACGATTCTTGTTCTTCCCTGTGAAAAGGACCAAAAATATCAATATAGAAATAATTAATGTATACAGAAATGATTGTGTGGCTACGTCTTCATAACAAAAATGAAATATCAATCAAATATACTTATTACGAAATCTTTTTCTACTTCAATACTAGCTTTAAAAGCTCTAGAAAACATTATTCTTTGTACTAAAAAAATGTAAAATCTTTAATAACAGGTATGATCACGATTAAAGAATAAGAAAAATAGTGAATATCTCGGTGGATGGAGAGGAAATCACTCTCATCGAATAAACAGCAAATTTAAACAATGCAAAACAACTCAGCATGAGCACGTTCACTATCTTAATCTTCAGCGAATGCAAGAAGAAGAAGGTCATCCTCTGAAGAATCCATTACTGAAAATGAAAATGTGGTCCCGATTTTTTGCTCGGTTCGATCTACCGAATCCATTCGATAGACCGAAATACCGACACGATCTAAAAGGGTCGGAAATGTCGCACCTGGCGGTATTCCATGTGGGCGTGTGACGCCGCATTTACCGAAATGTTAATAGATATCGTACTGAAACAGGAGGTACCGATTCCGAGTGAACATCGCGTCTGTCTGTGAGAACCTTAATCCATCGTATGTTGGCTATGTGGTCCCTAGTCCCCCTCCCCCCTCACCTTTTATATAACCTGCCTGCACCTCTGGTATTTCTCATTCCATGTATCGCTCCAGTCTTTGGTGTATTATATTTAACAATATTTTGCTGACATGTGAGATTAATGCTATGGTTCTATAATTGGCGCACACTCTACTTTCCTTTTTTTTTGTTAATGTTATAGTTATGTACATCGATCACTTCCAGTCCTTTAGTCATTTCTTCTTCTTCTATATTTGACTACACAATTCTACCATCCTGTTTTAACTTCCTCTCCTAGAACCTTAATTAACTTAATGGAGATGATGTCAGCGCCTGTTGACTTACTTTTAGCTAGTCTTTTAATCGCCCAGCATACTTCTTTAATGGTTTGCTGCTCATCTTCACAGTTACATTCTTCTGAATGAGCCACAATGTTAACATAGTATTTTTATATTTCTCTTGTTTATTCATCTCATGTATCCAATATCTCATATGTAATAGTATGGAATATTTGATTTTTGTCCTTTACTGATCAGATTCTAGGTTTGAATTATTTTGTCATGTTCCTTATGCATTAAACATTTCTTTCAGTCTGCGTCTGCAGCTGTTATCTTCAATTTATTTGCATCATTCACTGATAAACCTATTTTTGTCTTGTCTCGCTTTCCGCTGAAAAACTCTATTCACATGTTGAACCTTTTCTCTATCACCAGCACTGTAAGAACTTCTTCTTCCTTAGCAATTCTAGTGGTGTCATCTGTTAACAAACTCGTTTTATTCTTCTTTTTTTAATTGCTGGTATTTGTGCAGTTGATTCTCCATTATAATTTTCTTTGAGATTTGTCCATGTCTACAACACTTCATCATTACTGTTGTCCCAGAAATTCATAAACGCGAGAAAACAAGTAAGTTTATAAAGTTGCTGGGTTGAGTTGTGTTTAAGAAAAACCAACTATGGAGGAGGAAAATACAAATGCCAATGCAATTATTTGTGTTGCTATCACAATATTAAATTACATCATTCGAATCACAAATATTAATTCTAGGCTATATACAAGCCACAATTCCTTTCCCATGCATTTAGGTTTATATGATAAACCAAAAATATGTAGAGTTTAGGATTATTCAGTGTGAAAAATACGAAATTTTAACTCTGTTAACAAGTCTATATACATAGGATCATTTAAAATAGTTTTGTATTCGCTCCTTAGCACCAAACTTGTGTAGCCTACTGCTAGAAGTTTTGTCAATACTCAACCTTAACACAAAATAAGCTGCCTAGATAGCTATATTAAGGCGAAGTGATAGGTTGCGCTAGTTAAGGTTTCTATTTTTGTAGTTTTTTTTGGCAAAATAAATAAAATATTTCTTATGTAGATACGTTTACAGTCCAATTTTCACAAGAAGGGGCTTTTTTAAACTACGAACTTTATTTACTTACTTCCCTAAGTTACTTATTGGCTTTATGAACTCGAGAATCCATTGCCGAACTTACCAAAGTACACCCCTATCCATATCTTGAGGTATTCAGTCTATCCAATCTAGAGATGGGAAAAACAGGGATTTTACGATATAAGTGAATACAGTGACTGTGATTTTAAAATATCGGTGATTTATACCAGTGATTTTTCACTGTTAGTATTTAGCTGCTGTCCGAGTAGGCGCGTACAATCGAGTATCGAGTATCGAGTATGGAGTATTGAGTATTTTTGAGTACTGGGTATTTACTCGAATAATCCCATGACATTCGGTTGTCGGTTGGAACTTGAAGGGGGAACTAATTACTTGGAAGTTTGGCGGCTTGCAATGGAATTCGATACTTAAAGACTTAACATAAGCTCTTTCTGTCGGCACTCGGCACTGACATTGACATTATTGACATACAGCTACCTAATCTCCGGGTTTCGTGTTGCCTGACTAATGTACAGTCAATACAAAAGTATGCGTTTTAATAAGTTTAATACAATTGAAAAATAGAGAAATAAAATATGTTATTTAGTATTTTATAGTGAAATGTTATGTAATTTGGGCAAAATTAGTGGTCCAACAAACATTATGTTAAACTTGAATACCAATATTAACTTATTTTACGTACTATGAGAAACTCTTGTAATTGTGTAATTTATTTAGTGATCTATTTCACTACAATTAAAATTTATGTGAGATTAAAAATGAACATAACATAATGGTGATTTGTTTAGAAAACGTTTGGAAAGCAGGTCATATATTATATTATTGTAGTGTTATTTTATTTTAAATACCGTACATATAATAGTAGATGAGCTATACATCTAATAGAAGCAAATAAACCTATAAGATGCTAGAAAATATTTAATCAATTATTATATAAACACACTTTAGATTAGACTATAGGATGATGAGGATCATCAACGCATTGTAAATAATATATTAAGGTTTATTTCTATTTTTTCTATTTTGTTACTTATTTTAATTCATTATTTACGATTTTGGGGATAGGATCACCGAAAAAAAGAAATGATTTTTTTTCGTAGCCTACTTTTATAAAGAATCCGAAATGTGATTTGCTTAGTAAGCTAAGCTTGCTTTTGAATTTTGCTCTTAACAACAAATGTTTTGTATTGAAAATGCATGTGAAGGAAACATTTAAACTATTAAAGTCATTTTTACGTAGCAATCTTATACTGTTTTTGATAAATGAGCTCTAAGAGATCAAGTGTTTTAAATAGAAATAACACGTAAAACATGCCAGTCAATAAGGTCGATTCTCAATTAGTTGGTAGAAAATAAAAAATAAAAGAATAACAAAGGCCGTGAAGCGAGTATTTATTCGAGTGTCTAGAAAAAGAAGCAATACTAGCTCCGTAGCTCGAGTATTGCGAGTATTTCGAGTATTGTGAGTAATTCGAGTATTTCGAGTATCACTGATATCTCAATCACCGATACTTTTGAGATCGAGTAACTGGGAGTATCAGTGATCAAATGGTATTGGTAGAAAAATCACAGTCAGTGATATATCGCCCATCTCTAATTCCAATCCCCCTCACTACACCCTATCTTTTTCAGGTCCATTCTAATGTTATCCTTCCATCTGCATCAGGGTCTCCCCAATGGTCTCTTCCCATTGGGTTTGCCAGTGAATACCCTGAACACAGTTCTATTTTGCAAAAAAATCAAACAAAAAAAAACCACGATAATAGTTTACTAATTTGTTAGTATATTTTAAAAGAATTCATATTATCTATAAAATTGATAGCTTCAGATAACATTCTCTGATATATGAATACGTGAATATAGCTCCAGTAGCTTTACTAGCTGTCAGCTAATGACCTTATTTAGAAAATAGGATTGTACATATTGTAATCCCAACATTTCTAGAATATTTGTTTTGGGCATTGTATCATTTAAACAGGATCCCCCCTCCCTTCCTTTAAAAGTTGTATGTTCAAATACCATGCAACTCCTGGCAAGTATTTAAAAAATGTTATAGAAAATTAATCTGAATGTATCGACTAGAGCAATATTTCATTTATTTTACCCAATACGAATTTATATTAATCAATATTTATATTAATTCATGTTTCTTTACGACCCACCCTTAAATAAGAAAGAATGTGACATATTCGTGGATTATGACACGATGAACCTTTTCTGAACGTTCAAAATTTAACTTTATTTTCAATTACTATAACTTATCGTCAATACAATGGTTTTATTAGTGCTTAGAGCAGTTCAAGGACCTGGGAAGCCTGCTGAAAAAGGATGCCTAATGCACCAAGGAAATTATTATTATTATTAGCACCGCGTCTTACTACCCGTTTGGGTTATACGCACTTACGCTAATGTGTAATGGTAGGGTGATTGTGAGACGAAATGAAGGACCTACAGTTTAACGTGGAATCCGAACCACGGTGGAGGCCTGACATCCCCCACATTCACAAGATGTCTTGTCATAGGTGAAGGAAGGGTTTGGTAATAAAATAAATCTGTGCCGGGACCGAGGATTGAACCCCGGCCGCCAGCATAGAAGTCTGACACCTTACCCCTAGACCACCAGGTCACCGACACCAAGGAAATTAAGTCAAGGATACAGCCAAGGAAGAATTCTACAAGACGAGGTACTGCTGACAGGAAAGTTGAGTTTGCAACTGAGGAAGAATCTGATGAAATGCTACATTTAAAGCTATGCGCTGCATGGAACAGGAATTTAGACTCCTAGGAAGATGGAAAATAAGTACTTGGAGAGCTTTAAATATGGTGTTGGAGAAGACTTGAGAATATTAGGTGGATAGACAGGTTGAAAGGGTAACAAATGAAGAAGTTATAAAAAGAGTGGGCGAGAAGAAAAACCATTTAGGATGTGATTCTTCGATACAAAGCAAACTGGATCGGACATATCCTTAGCAAGAACTGTCTTCTGCACAACTGTTTGTTTTGTGTCATTGTGATGTACATATACAGAGTGTTACAAAACACTAACCAGTTTGTTCATGGCTATGTCTCGGTAGCTAGTAACCATATAGACCTTTGTGTCATGCAATCGCTGATATTTTCTTCACATTAACAATTCCATGACATTAAAAAACAACAACAGCGTTTCCAATTCAAACGAACACTCAACCTTAATTAAAATGAATATTACTAGCTGAAATAAATGAATTAATTTTTTCCCCTAAGTATTACTGCCCCTTGGAATCAAACTAGGGACCTGTACACTTGAATATGGCCTCCAAAACACTCTTGTTTTGAAACGTTAACTACATTGGTAAAGGACATGAGTGCTTTTAGTTTGAGACATTACTTTTCTTGCACTGCGTTTTACCATCCATCTGACCATCTGATCTATAAGCATTTCATTACTTAAATAAGATCTGTATTAACTGGGGAGAAAGAGAGAGTAGAGAACAATGAACTTTCTGTACACTCGACCGGGATTTGAGTACTGACCTCTCCATCTACTGACCAGATGAGCTTGATATTTAATCCACGTGCCCACAGGCGCGGTTAAATTCATACTAAAGAATAAAATGTATTTATTTTAACTCTGGTCTCTTAGTTTAAAAAAAAAAAGTTACTGCGTCTTATTACATGTTCGGCTTCTACGCATATATGATAATCACTCTAGTGGGGTGAGATCCAGAAGGAAGCATTTTAGAGGAAATCTATCTTCATTTTATTGGAAGGAGAGTGGGGCACCATTTAGGTCAAACCACCCTCATTAGACTCGACCGCGATTCAAACCCTGATCTTCTCGTCTTAAGCACATCGGTCTAACAAGAGTGTGGCAGATTAAGTGTTAGACCATTCAAACTTTGAAGTGGGTTTCGTTTTTATTAGGTGTTGAACTAATTTTCGAGACACTAGTGATGTATTTGTCTTGGGGTTAAATGGATAGTTAGCATCATTGGGTGTTGGGTCAGTTAGTAAATAAGTATTTTTCTTCTTTAACACCTTATCGAAGAAAAGTAAATATCTTTACATAAGCTTACTATTAAAAATTATTTCTATCTTGGTGACCTGGCGGTCTAGGGGTAAGGTGTCAGACTTCTATGCTGGCGGCCGGGGTTCAATCCTCGGTCCCGGCAAAGATTTATCTGATTACCAAACCCTTCCTTCACCTCTGACAAGACATCTTGT
>CABFOW010001887.1:76493-108788 GCA_902141385.1 Timema californicum
CATTTCATCTCACAATCACCCTACCATTACACATTAGCGTAAGTGCGTATAACCCGAACGGGTAGTAAGACGCGGTGCTAATAATAATAATAATAATAATAAACGAGTCTCAAGGAGATGGGTGTGCAGGGGTATTGTAGGGAGAAGCCTCAGAACAGAACGTGGTGGAAGCAGCTTGTACGGTCAGTACGTGGTCTTCAAGGCCTGCGTTCATCATCGATCCATCAATAAATCAATCTAATAATTATTTTTCAAGTCTCATGAATGATTATTATTATCTTTGTGATAAAAATGAAGTTAGAGTGATCATCCCATATTCCTGTCTTATGACTGCTAAAACAAGAGTCGTCCTACTTTCCCTCCGTACTTTTGTGACTACGATACATCCAGTGCCCTTCTTCTTCTTATTATTATTATTAGCACCGCGTCTTACTACCCGTTCGGGTTGTACGCACTTACGCTAAAGTGTAATGTTAGGGCGATTGTGAGATGAAATGGAGGACCTACAGTTTAACGTGGAATCCGAACCACGGTGGAGGCCTGGCATTCCCCACATTCACAAGATGTCTTGTCAGAGGTGAAGGAAGGGTTTGGTAATCAGATAAATCTNGATGAAATGGAGGACCTACAGTTTAACGTGGAATCCGAACCACGGTGGAGGCCTGGCATTCCCCACATTCACAAGATGTCTTGTCAGAGGTGAAGGAAGGGTTTGGTAATCAGATAAATCTTTGCCGGGACCGAGGATTGAACCCCGGCCGCCAGCACAGAAGTCCGACACCTTACCCCTAGACCGCCAGGTCACCAGTGCCCTTCTTATTTTGAGACGTGGGGGGGTTAATAGTTATCCACACGTATCTCGGGGAATGATCCATCAATGAGAAATAAAACCCACACAATTTCTTCTCTAATAATTAACTGTACCAGGGCTTCACTTTCACTTAAAAACAAACTAAACTAAATTCACCCGGTAATGAAGTGAACCTTGTTGAAGGTCAGTTCTTTCCCAAATTTTTCTTTATGTCATGATAGTAAATAACAGACTAAACAAGCACATTGTTTCTCTGAGGGGATATGCTGTTAGTAGAAAATTAATCCAAAATGTATTACTGAGGAAGGAAGTTCTCTAAAATTTGGAGAGATTAGACCTACTAATAAATTACTTTTCAATAAACAAATAGGGGAGGTTCAAATTTATCAGAAAATATACCTTTACTTGTGTGTAAGGAGGTTAGTTAATATTTTGGATAAGCAAATCTCAGACACCCAGCCAGAATTAAAAACATCCTTGTCACCGGTAAACCAAATAATACTACACATGATTGGTGCCTTATTCTGCGTGCCCACCTACGCACGCATATTATTTGCATTAAAACACACAAAAAAATTTCATATTTTTTAAAATAGTCAACACTGTTTTTTTTATTGTGAGTGCTTAATGCACACTTCCCGTACAAAATTATTATATCATCACACACGACTTACAGATTATTTTAACCCTAGAATAGACACAACATCGAGCCACCCGGTCATAAAATCATCACTGTGAAAGACAAAGTTACCATTTCACCAATTATAAACGTTTTGGGAGGTCAAGCCCCGATAGCTAAGACTAGGAGAGACTCACTACCGAATGAGTTAAGGCTGTGTTCCAAACCGTGGCATTCATTACCTCAAAGGTCTACGAAAGATTTAAGGGACTAAGTCTTATGAACAAGCTAACGAGTATTATGACGTGATTTCATATAATTTTATAAGCTTATATTTCACTATCATGGTTTGTTTAGCCTCACTAAAACTTTACTAAAATTTTGAACGAAATTTTATACTTCACAAGATATTAGGTATTTGTTTACTTTTTTTTAATGAAGAACTAAAACCAGAAAGCGGTTCATGAACTGTGAAACATTGAGGCATCCGGTGATAATAATAATAATAATATCAATAATAATATTAATGATAATAATATTAAATTAATTAACTACCTACTTAGCTAAAAATTTATATTCTCCTTAATGAGCTTGCGTAGCCTTAATTGCAAAATATATGTTAAAAAGTGCTAAATGCTAGGTTTAATTTCCTTATTTGCACCGTTTGGACATGATTTCAAATAAACATAAATAGTTTTATCAATTTTAAGGTTCTTTGGCTAATTATACAATTTATCAGACTCTGAGACGCGTTTCAAACTTCTAGAAGTATCATGTTATTTAGGGTTATGTTTGTTATTTCAAAATATATTTCAAGCCAAAATGGAAGTGAAAGGTATCAACACATTATATACATACCTTTAGAGTTTAAATGATTGTAGTTTAAGTTTTATAACAATTCTTTAGTAAAATTAATAAAAAAATTGAAATAATATAATTTTCATTGATATTTCAAATGAACTGTAGATGTCATAAGATTTAGGTTAATTATAAATATAGATGTAGCAATCCTAAATCAAATAAATGGAGTTTTGTTAGGGTAACAAAATAAAAGTCTAAGATAAATGAGAAATGTTTTATAAGTTTTAAATCTTATAGGTGACCTGGCGGTATAGAGGTAAGGTGTCAGACCTTTATGCTGGCGGCCGGGGTTCAATCCTTGGTCCTGGCAAAAATTTATCCGATTACCAGACCCTTCCTTCACCTCTGACAAGACATCTTGTGAATGTGGGGAATGCCAGTCCTCCACCGTGGTTCGGATTCCACGTTAAACTGTAGGTCCTTCATTTCACCTCACAATCACCCTACCATTACAAATTAGCGTAAGAGCGTATAACCCGAACGGGTAGTAAGACGCGGTGCTAATAATAATAATAATAATAATAATTTTAAATCTTCAGAACTATCATTACCATAGGAAGCACCGCAGTGTGTGGCTATTGCTCCCTTCAAGCCAATGGCAGTAAAATTTAATTTGTAATTTCTAACTACAGAATTGTATCAAAAGGTAAACTACATACAAACTTAACCTAAGACACAGCAGCATGCTTCACACACTACATTAGCGTCAGTAATTTTAATATCTGAATACCAAAATATTGTTTTCAACCCCGGTACCTAATATTGAACCAAAGATCAATAAAACTGTATTCAATCTTTATCACCACTCGGGCAAGGAGTGGTAGTATGATTCTAAAACACAAATTAAAAAAAAGTGGCATCTCTGGAAACAAGTTTGCTTTAATTTCAATGAAAAATCAAAACATTCAATTTACTCAACGTTTAATATAAAACCTTATTACTTTAGATATCGCTATATAATTTTGAGATTAAACTTACCACCCCTCCCTATAATATAGAATACTTAATAACAAATGCCTACTTCTACTTTTTTTTTCATACCATTTTGACTTTTCTAGTACTTGCAATATTGCTTTCAAAGCATAATTACACGCATACATACACTCTATTTTATATTGTTTTCCAATAAAAAAAAAGAGAGTCAAAAGACCCCCCTCCATTCCCCTTTTTTTTTGTTTCATCCTCCCTGTCCGGTGTTTTTGTAGTACCTGCAATAGGATCGCTAGTGATGTTGTCGGAAGGCTGACAATAAGCTATTCCGCGTCACATCCGAAGCATTCCATTCCCTCGATGACGATATAGAAACAATCTTAACTCCATTTCCATCTAGCTTACAGCTATAGGGTGTGCCCCATGTGGGAGAGGGGGTGGAATGGGTTGGAGTGCTCACTTCTTCGGACACGTCTTCAGAGTTACATCTTGATCGACTAGGAAATATTCAGAATATTAGGGGAATTAAAGTTAGGCCAAATATTGTTATAATTCAATCAATCAATACATTTATAATTCTTGTTCACGGCTCCAATACGAAGATTAAATTCATTATCATTTTCAATTATATTAGTATTTATATTTATGAAATTTATTTTTATTTAAATAATGACATTTTATAATAAATGATGACTAATTTTATGTTCTGAATACTAATTATATAATTAATCTAATGGGTGCCATTTGTGGGATAGGGAGATATTAGTTTAGTTCTAATAATTTAAATATGGCATAGGCTTATTGATGTTAAGTTTAGCTAGTCTTTCAATTATAATTATTTGTTAAATTAATATAAAATGGTTTAAGATAACAATACCTACCTTCAGTCATTTAATGAAATAAAATCTAAGGCACACACTATTAAGATTACCCTTCTTTCAAATATTAGAACCTGATCTCCTCCTACCCTCTTTGTAAAGTGTTGGGATAAGGTATTTCCTCCAGCTAGTCTGCTAAATTACCTCCATCTAAGGTAGCCCCTCTTCCAATTCTACATACACATAACACTTAAACTTTCAACCTACTATTCACCCCGGTAAACAATAGTATCAAATTTTAAAAAAACATACTTTTGTTGTTGTTAATTTAAATGCACAAAAAACGCCGAACTCTTTTATAAATATATTCTCGGTTTATCTATATAATAATTTTTAAGAATATCCCAAATAATCGGTTCATTAATAAAAAGTACCTATCCTCATCCGTGGACATTTGGACTAAATGCAAGGCGAATCTACTCTAGTTAGCCAGTGACGTAATTAAAATGTTCGTAGCTCGGAAAGGTAGTTAGGGGCCCTCACGCACTATGCATACAGGTCGCCCGCGTTCACTGACAATCTATGTCGCCTTTAAAGCCGAATTCAGACTACGCTGACGTTTCGTGTTAGCACATATTATGACGGTTTAGTGAAAAAAAAACCCAATAAATTATATTGATGATTTTTTGGACGTGTTCACACTGCCGTGATGTATTGTGTTGTGACATGTTATGTGTTATCTGACGCCGGATGCGTGTTAACATGTTGTAACATGCATCAGGCCAAGATCTGAATATCCATATTTTTGTCAGAATGGCAACCTTGGACTTTTTTCCTATCTAAATTAATTTTTTGTGCTATATTTATTGAAAGCTAGACGTCCTAGCGTACATTTTGAAACGTTCTTCACCTTTCAAAAGTGTAGGCCATATATTATGAAATTCACCAAATTCACCTCTTTTAGCATTTATGGGCTGTATCCACTCTCTCGTGTGTTCCAGTACAAATATTGTACTAATAGCTGCTATAATCCTCTCCTCTTGATCAAGTTCAGTTAATATTCTTTAATCCATTTTAGTACTGTCCACTTTGAATTAAGACTAAACGAATCGTACACAAAATGTTGTGTTCTGATCAGAATCAAGAAGTCAACTGACAACAATTCATGTTCAAACGACACAATACACCAGATACGTCAGAGCAGTGTAATCACCTGAATCTGATGTGCTGTGTTGATATATGATGACACGTGTTAACACGAAACGTCAGCTTAGTCTTAGTTTGGCCTAACTGCCGCCGCGGTGACCATCGGCGTAACGGACGGTGTGTTGGTGACTGGATGCTTACAAATTATTGCAGGTAGTGCACTGGTGGTAATTGGAACAAGAACAAGAGCAGCCAGTCTTATTCAGACATCAGAGATAAGTTTATTAGTGTTGTTTGTGCAGTGAGCGTGGTTTAATAAAATACAATAATATTTTTTCCTTTTTCAATATGTAAATGTACAGGCATCCTTGTGTAGTTAAAAAAACAAATATTTAAAACAATCCCTTCTCATCGCACATTTTTAAAACAGGATGAACCCAGAATATCTTCTTCCTTCTGTTCCACCGTTTTCTGATCAAGTACCAAAATTCTGTTACTTGCTTTGCGTTCATTTTCTGACTGCGAGACCAAAAATAGGACTGACGTGACCTGACCGTTATTCACGTTAGTGGAGCAGGTCACGGTGTCTTTTGGTCACGGCCACAACGGGTCACCCGCTTATTTGGCAGCACGGTCTAAGGCGTTAAATTCGCAGTAGAGTAGACTGCCGATGATGGGAAGATCTAGGTTAGAGTTTTTCCAAAAATGGTTTTACACTCTACCTCCACGCAAATGTTGGTACACTTCCTATAAATATAATCTTTAGCATCCCTAAAACCATCAGTGTAATTAGTGCACTATGCATTCAACGTGAACCGGTTGTAAGCGGTGGTGCTGAGAGAAACACCAGGTCGCCCATTTTGCGGGGGCCCTAAGACTCACAAGAGAGAAGGTATAATATAATACCAAAATTACCACAAGGCAACAAAATAAAGAAACTACACTTTCCCAAACAGAATCCTAACCACAAAAATACTTCCACAGATTAAGTCACCAGCATTCCAATAAAAAAAATCTCACATGAATCAATTCCATCAATCACAAAATGTTAAACATTTAAGTTAACTGTACACTTTTCTTACAGGTAGTAATGCAAGGGTTACATTCTTGTTAGTTTTATTTTAGACAAAGACGATAAGGGTTTGCAACTGCAGCCTCTAACTTTAAGAACAAACCAGCCAAGTCAACCAGTGTTGAGTACCTCTTCTGGTACTCAATATGGAAGATAAGACAACCGTGGGAAGATATAGAGATGGCAACATATTTTTTTAAACCATAGAGTTAATTAAAGCTTTTAAGGGGAGTAATATATTATAAAACTACTTTTTGAAATTTAAACACAATTAGAATTATCTATGTCGAGAAAAAAAATATTCTAAAAATAAATAATCCAAAGCACCATTTCCCATAAGGTGCCCATCTACCTAAATGCTGAGATACGTCCCGGACAGCCAAAATTCTTAAGTTACTTAAGAAATATTTTATTTCATAATATAGTTTGTACCGAAATGTAGGCGAAAGGTTTTACCATTTCTCCTTAGCGCATTAAACACTTTTTATTTAAATTGTATGATTTAAAAAAATAATGATAAGGTGATATAAAACCATTTTCAAAAACGATTCAAGCAAAATGTGCATTTATGAGATCAAAATAAATGGTTAAAAACATAGTTCTAGTCTTTATCAAACAAAGAAAGCAATTTTTCTAAACAGAGTTACAAAATAAAATATTAGTTATTTTGAGGTAACGTAAAAGACTTGTACAATAGGTATACTAAAATGGATATTATCGATTATTATAGTAGGATTTTTCTAGCAAGAACAGTTTAGGATATACAAATACCTTACTTTTGCTATCAAAATTATTGATAAAATCGTTTATATTATTGATTAATTTTATTATTATTGATACTATCTTTCAAAAATTAAGGCTTAAGATGACATGACTTAAAGTATGAATACATATAAAGAGATTTAGTTATATTTCGAAACTGTCAGGTACTGTTTGTCCTCCCAGAATCATAAGATAGTATACACAATTTATGTATAAATGAAAATTACAACTTAATGAAAATTGTAGTGAAAACTAAAAGTGAAATATAAACTATATTATGTCTGAAATTAAATCATAATACAAATTAAATGTAGAGTGAGGATAATTAATTTCCGTTTTTTTTTTAGTTTTTGTTCTTGGGACTGTGGTTTATATAAATTCTTGAAAATTAGTTTTTTATGTTAGTTTTCTAAAAAAAAGTAGGCTAATTATTATCTATATTAATATCAACAAAGAATGTTTGCTATACAATTTAAAAGGGTTTTATATGCATTATTTTGGATCTTGTCTATTTTATTATTATTATTATTATTATTATTATTATTAGCACCGCGTATTACTACCCGTTCGGGTTATACGCACTTACGCTAATGTGTAATGGTAGGGTGATTGTGAGGTGAAAAGGAAGACCTACAGTTTAACGTAGAATCCAAACCACGGTGGAGCCCTGGCATTCCCCACATTCACAAGTTGTGATTAATACACGTCTTGTCAAAGGTGAAGGAAGGGTTTGGAAATCAGATGAATCTGTGCCGGGACTGAGGATTGAACCCCTGACCCCAGCACAGAAGTCTGACACCTTACCCCTAGACCACCAGGTCACCCTCTTGTCCATTTGAGTTTTAAATTAATTTAATATTGTTTAGAATTTAATTTAAGACACTTGATGTAAGCCACAGTACAAGTACAAATTAAGATAAAAAAAGTGTCAAATTGATTTTTATTACAAAACACTACCAAAAACATTTAGATCTATAAGTGACCATATATGCCTGAATTTTTACTTAACTTGAGTGGAAAATCATTGATTTTTGAGCCTTAACATTTGCAAATATTTTAGTTTCATATTTTCAAAATTCCTAAATTGTCAAAACTGTCTTCGTAGCTATGTGGCAGAGTGATGGGCTAGTTTCATAGTCAGACCTAGCACGCCTAAGGTGCGAGTCGATACTAAATACAGGACGACACCTACCTTGACCAAAATGGAATGGGCCAGTTCCACATATGAAACTAGCCCGATATATTCGAGTTCAGGTAGGTGACGTCTTATATTAGGTACAGCGCCGCACTTGAGGCGTACTGAATCTGACTATGAAACTGACCCTTAGGCCTAAAGGTTAGATATCCTGGGTTCAATTACAGCTACTATGTTTGTATCGGTGGTCACGTGGACTAAATAGAAAGCTCATCTATTCTGGTTTGCGAGTGATGGAAAGGTCACGACTAGAATCCCGGATGGGTGTATTGATACCTACTTTTTCTTAAATGGCTTCCCATTCACACTAAGTGCAAACGCAAATGCACTTACTATCATTTGTTCCTTCTTAACCGCACCTTATCAGTGTGATTAAATACGTAGTCAGAACGTGAAGTAAGATGTGGAAAAAAATATTTCAAATTTGTCCTGTGATCTAATTATTATAGAATATATCCAAGGGCTAGGGCTGGGTGTCTAGGACTATTCATACTTAATTAGGTTAAGTTAGTTTGTAAGTCATGTGTTAGTAATATTAATACTAATAATATTGATATAATATATAATAATCTGTGTGTTTATAAAGATACCTCTAATAATGATGATCAACTCGGACGTAAAAGAGAGGACTGATTTAAATGTGGAGTTAATGCGTTTGGCCTTAATATAACGAACCTCCCTCCCCTCCTCCAACCAACCCTCTTCCTTTACGGACTGCTGGTTATTAAAGTCGCTACAAGTAGCCTAGTCGGCGTAGCAGGGGCGCCGGGACGCCGTTGCCTTGGTACTCAGGTAGGTCGAGAGGAGATCGGGACGAGAGGGGGAGGGGGCGCCCAGGAATGTAATAATGTTGCTCTCGGGGATTCGTCACTATGGAAGTCAGGAGAGGCAAGCAAGCAGCAGGTAATATCAAGTGAAGTTCTCCCCCATATGCCCCGACCCCTAACCCATAACTCCCCCCTCCCCAACAAACCTCGTAGAAAAGTGAACTGAGGGGGTTGAAGGATGGGAAAGTAGTCGTAGCTTTCCCATAACATGAGTGTCTCTTACTATTTTTATTTTTACAAAACAAATCAAAATATTGTGTACCCCTCCCTCTTCAACCCTTTTCCTCGTGAAGCTCCTAACTTTCCAATTTAGGTAAGCTACATTCTATTTCAATAAATAAAAAATCCTGAGGAAAAGAATTATTATTAAATATTATGTTTCACGCTTGCTATAGTAGCATTAAACAAGGAATATTATAGTATAATATTGTACTACTTTTTAAGTATTTACTCTACCCCTCTTTCCCCGCCTCTTCAAACCCTCCCTTCAACATAAATTTGAATTTTTTACCATATATAAAACTTTTCCATTATAATTTAGGTAATAAGTCAATACTTGAAACACAATTTACTGATGGAAAAATTTGCTATTTTTTAACTTAATAATATATGTTAGTTAAATAAAAACCCAATAAATATTGTAAATAAAAATATCTAAATGTTGAACTAAAATACATTTTTTATGTGCCCTTTAATCCGAAATTAATTTTGTTTTTCTGGATAAAAGTACTTCTGTAAACCCCAAACTTTTTGGACCACCTTTTNCTTTTTTTTTTTTTTCAAATTTGGTATTTAATTATATTTCTATCAAATATTGGTACTTTAGATTAATAAAACGACAAAAAAACAAAAAGAAAGACAAAGAAATTTGTGTGTTTATGTGTGTTATAGGGCAAATATTTGCATTTATTCAAATAATTGAGGTAGCGGGACAAATTCTAAGAATATTCCAATTTCCAATATAGATTTATCAAACTCTCAACATAAGTTAAGGTTTACTCTAACATGCTTCGGTGGCCGCATGGGCTAAGGTGCTACTTTCGCGACATACCAGATTGCCGAAGATGGGGAGATTGAGGCTCAATCCCAATCGGGTGCACTGAAGGTGATTTTCCTAAATTGTTTTACACTTTCCCTCCCCGCAAATACGGGTGAACTTACTCTAAATTAAACCTTCTTAATCCCTAAAAAATTCTTGTAATTAGTACATGGACGTATAAACCAAATGGGTAGTAAGACGTGATACTAAAAACACGTTTGCTTTAGTCTGTTGTCACACTTATTTTGAAATTATGTGGCCACACCTCAAGTTAAAGTCGTGATTCTAATTCTTGCTCTTAAATTAAGGGTAGTTTACCAATGAATGATTTTTCTATATTATAAATTTTTTCAAAAATGGTTCTAGACATTTTGTTAAAAATGGGTATTTGAGGAGTGTTTTAAATGACTAATGAGAACATAACATATTAGTTTTTACTTAAGACATTACTTAAAGATCGATTGATGAAAATTTTAATATAAAAAATATACATTAATTTTATTAAATCTACATCTTAATAATGTTTTTTGTGAACACCAAAAAACAACGTTGGTTTATTTGAGGACGGCTTTTTAAGTATAATTTACTAATAACCAATAGCTGAAAACTTTTTTCCTAACTACAATAGACTATATGAGAGATTATGTGCCGCTGTAATTTAACATGAATTTGAATTGTAAACATTTTCTTAGTCATAAAATATAATTTCACACATTAAAAATATACATATTTTCAGAAATTCTAACACTCCCCACCAACCTATTTGTTGAAAAAAAATCTAAAACTAAGGGATGGTGGATTAAATATATTATTAAAATCCGTAATTAATTTTGGTTGACCCACCTCGGTTGTATAGTTATCTAACGCGATAGTTTCATGTTGAACTAGACTGCCAAGGATGGGGAGACCAAAGTTCGAATCTTAGTCGAGTGAACTGGGGTGGTTTTCCCTAAATGGTTTTCCACTCTCCTTCCACGCAAATGTGGGTTCGCTTCTTATAAATTCAACCTTTCCCAATTCCCTAGCGTAATTAGTACCTAAGCGTATAAAATAACGGGTAGTAACACGTATTGATAAAAAAAAAATGTTTTTAACGGGGATTCAACCACTCCCAGTTTCCACAGGGGTAAACAAAGCTTCGCTACCTAGTGTCTTAGAGGTTTTATCAGGGTTACCGGTCCCAACAAGGCCAATACTGGATCTAAAGTCTGTTCACGGTAGGAATTGATTTCGGAAAGGTCTTTTTCTCTACCAGAAATCTATTATATAGTAGGATATTGGTAGGAAAAAAGACCTTTCAAAGAGTAATTCCTACCGTGAATGGAGTATAATGTATAAAATAACCTGAGATAGCAGAACTAGTAGGGTTATTTTCAATGAAACTATACTACAATCACTTTGAAACCATAAGAAACTATAAGATGAGTAGAAAAACAACAACTGATAAAGGTGACCTGGTGGTCTAAGGGTAAGGTGTCGGACTTCTGTGTTGGGGGTCCGGGGTTCAATCCTCGGTCCTGGCACAGATTTATCTGATTACCAAACCCTTCCTTCACCTCTGACAAGACATCTTGTGAATGTGGGGAATGCCAGGCCTCCACCGTGGTTCGGATTCCACGTTAAACTGTAGGTCCTCCATTTCATCTCACAATCACCCTACCATTACACATTAGCGTAAGTGCGTATAACCCGAACGGGTAGTAAGACGCGGTGCTAATAATAATAATAATAATAACTGCTAAAATTAAAATTAGGCCTTTTGCTGCTAACCATATATCTAAGCCCTTTGTTTTCCCCTCACCCCACACACAATTCCTTATCCTCCCCCAGTATGGTGCATAGTTTTACTGGCAAGTGCATTTTAGCCATCATTAATGGCTGTCCGATATTTAGACTGACGGCGATTGTCAAACCCTTTCACTACGATTGTCACAATCGTCAAAGCATGCTAGGATGAGTCAGATGATTTCTCTAAAACGGTTTTTTTTAAACATACCAATTGAACTGTCTATAAAAATAACATACCTATGATTCTCATTGAAATGTTATGTGAGCTTCCATATTTGGAATTTCCTACTTGATGGTGTCATGTCATGGCTTTTGGAAAATTAGAGCAGTATTTATGATAGCCAATCGGACGATCTTTGAGGATTATATAGTTTTCCATTATGGGGATATTTTATGACATACTAATTGGACACACGCACATCATATATGTACTCTTAGCTTCTATTCATAGCCAGCAATTAATGCATTCATTTGAAAACATTTCTAATTCCGAAACCAATCAAAATCTATCACCTTGATTGATTGATTTGAAAGAGAATTATTTTAAATATCTTTGTTTCAGTTTCTATTATTTATTTCTGTGCTTCGTATTTTACTAAGATTATCCTTCCGGTGCTATCCGTATATTTATATTTGCCATTAGCAATATTAGTTATATTAGCCAATAGGAAGGGATGAGTAAAGTTGGCTTTTATATAAAGTATTTCTACGTTGGGGGGGAATTGGTGAACAATTGAAGTAAAATTTCCTCGGGTCACGTGGCTTGGAATAGAACCCCAGACCAGACCAAGCCATGCTGGATCCTTTGCCTATGTAACCCACAAAGTTATAGCAGTGTTTGTGAAAGTTTTTCTGATTGTCGACTACCAAATGGGCTATATGTGCACCGGGGGACCACTGGGCCCTATGAGTGAGGTTTAGGGGGGAGGGGGTTGAAAACTAAGTAGATAAATAATCATTCCCAGGCAATTTTACTTACTTAGCACTATAAATACAAGACAAATAATATTTTATCAAATTAAATATTCAATTTTTTCTAATTGGTAGGTTTTTTAAACTATATTTAACATTTAAAAACTCACAATTTTTGTTAAACAAATTGTTCATATTTTTTTTCTTAAGGTTGGTACTGACTTTCTTTTCTGCTTGACTTGTGTCTACTGAGAAAATAAAAAGATACATCATACGTAATCTTCTGCATTGAAATTTTTTTAATATCTGTTATCAAAATTCTTTAATTTATTATTATTAATATTATTATTATTATTATTAAACTTCTTGGGACCCAGTGGACCCCTTGATAGGCCACCACTGACCACGAATGGTTAGAGGACCATACTTTAAGAAATATTGAATTTGAAGGTTTTGAAAATAATTTCCTAATTTTCTCAAATAAAAATTAACAAAAATGCTAAGATGAGGGAATATTGTACTTTAGTGAATTTGCTTATGTTAATATTATCTAATATTTCATTTTTTTAGTTTAGAGTGTATTATATTATGGATATCTCCCTCCTTCCCCCGTAACGGTTATGGAAGCCATAATATAACTTCATAACAAATTTCAAGACATAAATAATTATATGTACTGTACCTTTAATGTTGGCTTTACAATTTTCAATATTTTGAATACTTAAGACTCATTGACACATAATACCTTGTAAACTCCTTATTGTCGGTTAAACTTGAATGTGAGTATATTTGACACGATGATACAAACTTGCGTAACAAAATGTTGGACGAGTTTTTCCTGTAGCATCTGATCTGCTTCATATTATTATTATTATTATTATTATTTTTATTTTTATTAGCACCGCGTCTTACTACCCGTTCGGGTTATACGCACTTACGCTAATGTGTAATTGTAGGGTGATTGTGAGATGAAATGAAGGACCTACAGTTTAACGTGGAATCTGAACCACGGTGGAGGCCTGGCATTCCCTACTTCATATTGATAATCGTAAAATATGTATGCTTGATTAGATGAACATAAACAAATACTGACATTTTCAAACTAGGTCTTGTTTTAAATATGAGACAAACATTCTGAAAAAAAAAAAAGAAGTGCAACATCTAGAACACTGTTCCTTAAACTGTGGTACGCGAAGGAATTTAGACACCCAAGCTTTATTAATAATAACATATTTTTACAGAACAGTAAGTATGATAAGCAAATTAACGCAGATTTTTCCATGGTGTCATGGTATTTCATAAAACGGTGACCTTTCGGTCTAGGGGTAAGGTGTCAGACTTATGTGTTGGGGGTCCGGGGTTCAATCCTCAGTCCCGGAACAGATGTATCTGATTTCCAAAACCTTCCTTCACCTCTCCCAAGACGTGAATTAATCACATTTTTTGAATGTGTGGAATGCCAGGCCTCCCCCTTGGTTCGGATTCCACGTTAAACTGTAGGTCCTCCATTTCATCTCACAATCACCCTACCATTACACATTAGCGTACGTGTATATAATACAAACGGGTAGTAAGAAGTGATGCTAATAATAATTATAATAATAATAATACTATTTCATAAGAATTTATTTCTCTTTTTAATGGTTTTGCTTAGCTTAACACTAAGTCTAAGTTATACTAAAATGTAGAGAGGCGTTTATACTTGACAAGACAGCAGCAGCAATTTGTGTGTGTGTGTGTGTGTGACATTTTGGTAGCGGTAAGCTGGGTGGGTCATAGCCCCTTAAGGAGTACGCCACTGGCAAATGTTTGCAGATCACTAATATGGAGCCGTTGGAATAAGTTTATGAGGAACGTGCTTGCTATCAACAAGAGAGACAGGATTAGTATTGAATCTGTCCGGGCAAGAGTTGAGGGTGAGTACATGAGATGGTAGAGGAAGCAAGACTGAGTTGGTATGGGAATGTAATGAGGATTGAAAAGGAAATAATACCAAGGGTAATGATGAGATGATTTATTTTGGGAAAAAAACTACAATGGAGGCCAAGAAAGAAATGGGAGGAGCACAAAGCAGTATGTGTGAGAGCGAGAGTAGAAGAACGGAAACAAATAAATAATGAAAGATGATGGAAGGTAAGAGGAAGATGGAGGTATTTTACTAAACTGACCCAGCTACAGTCTGTAAATTGTTCATGATTATGATGATTATGATATATTGTTTATAGAATATTTTATATCAAGAGCCACTAATAATAAATGAACCAGCTATTACTAAGACATAGACCGCTATAAGAAAGTTTCTGTCCATCAATAATTTTTAGTTCCATAAAAATTCACATACTTCATGAGTCTTTGTTTCTGTCTATCTTGGTGACGTCAATATTTTAATTATCACGCATGCATCTATTCCTAACAAAAGTAGGGAGACCTGGCGACCAGACTCGCATTGGGTATTGACGCAATGCAACGAGCATGCGAGTGCCACGCGCGCACGCTGGCGAGTGGACTTGCGTGAGTCAACTGTCAACAAACAAAGATTTTCAAAAAAATATTATAAGAACTATGTTTTTTCTGCCTATATTTAGTAACAAACTTTGTGTTTTCCCGATAAAAGTGATGATTTAAAATTTATACTTCCTCATTGCCTAGAGTTGCCCCATGGCTTCTTTGGTGCTGACTGACAGCTCACAGCTGACTTCTAACAGTCAACATATAGGTATATACCTAAATTTTGACTGTCAAAAGTGACAGCTGCTAAACACATGTTTTTACAGATCATCTGGTTTGGCGTAGGGATACATAATTTGGTCTGGTAAATTTTCAAAGCTTTTAGCTGTCAGCTGTGAGCTGTCAGTCAGCACCAAAGAATCCATGGGGTTACTGTAGTTATAATTGCGAATATTTTTAACCTCAAGATTATGATAGATCTTGACGTTTTACGTAGCCTAACCCTGAACTCAACAAAGCGGACTTTACAAACTGTATCGTTCCCCAGGACTCTCTACACTTGGGACTACAGCCGAAACGGTGTGATGGAATTTGTTCAAGATTTATATTTGGATGTTGTGGTCATGAATCGAGGATGAATTATATTTTTAATTGTCACTCTAAAATTTAGGTTTTTTATTATATATTTTTTTAAATTGCTTAATTTTGTATTTCAAATAAGTATCTGTGGAGTTTTTACATAATAAATGGTATGGTTTTCTTTAAAAAAAATAATTTATGGACATATTAGTAACTAATTTTTAAAGTATGAATGTTTTTATTAATCTCTTTAAAAAGTTTACTTACAAACCATATATTATGACACTTTTAAATGAATACCAAAATAAACTTTATTTAAGAATAGTTAGCTGTAAACATATTTTTGAAAATTTTGTTCTAAACTACAATATTTATTACTATATGAGAGATACATACGATGGTGTCTTATCATTTATTTGAATTAAAAAAAATATTTTAGTCATACAAAAATTATACAGATATGTTTATTTATGGATACTGCATTTATAAAATATAATTTATCCACTATAAAAATTTATGTTCTAAGTAAATTCAATAATATCTCCCTCCCCCTATTTTAATATTTGTTAGAACATAATACATAGCAAGAGTGTCAACAACATTCAAAAATAAATGTTTGTATCTGTCTGTTTATGTTTTGGTACTTCATGTAGCAGCGTTTACCTGTTTGGTCAGCAAGGGGGGGGGGGGNTGTCTTTTATTAGTGGGGAGAGAAGGGGGGGGGGGGGAGAAGATACGGAAATAAAGTGTGTAGAGATGGGTGATAAGACACACGAACAAAGAAGAAGAAAGGGATCGCTTATAATGGAAGTGTATTTTCTCTGATTTGGCGCGTGATGACAGTCTACAAAACAGTTTCAAAGACAATTTGGAAACCAAATCAAACTTTCAATAAAGGGCGATTTCTAGTTAGAAGAAGAAACAAAGAAGAGCTTACGATAACTTGTTTTTCGTATGGCGATTTTACAGTTGACTTGACACATTGTAACTCTTTGCATCTTTTAACTACTTATTAAAATAAGATGAGAATCAAAATGATCAAATAAGGTAACAACAGTTTATAAAGAGACTCATTTGAGTGTTAAAGCTAAGTCTTAGAATGCTCTGGAAAATACTATAATAAAATATAGGAGAATTGTGATTTAATGAATTACATGGTTTCAAGATTGGTAAATATATTAATTGGCATTAATATTCAAAATGATTGATTAAAATTTGCTTCTAATGAACAACAAATTGTCAAATATAAAATTTTTAAATAGAATAATACACATCATCAATAGAACTAAAAAATAAGTTGATGAAAAATCTAAAATACAAGTATTACCTATTAAAAATGTGTTATAAAACAAAGATACCATAAATCATTATATTCTTCCGATATGTTTCGGTATTTAATATACCATAGTCATGGACACAGGTCGTTGTGAGAAACACGAGGTGTGGATACGACTGCGAGATGTTAACTTTCAATTGCTGATATCACAAGAAGTAATGAAACTTCCGAATATAAGGCTTAGTTTTTATACATCACTTTCAAATCTTATAATTTTTTAACCTAACAAATTTGACTTAAAACTTTGTTGATGTTCCACTCTAAATTATATTCTTCAAAATCTTTCTAACAAGAACACATAATCACTTTTTTTAAATTTCAAATTCTAATTTTATAATTTTTATTTACAAAATAATTGAAATTCAAACTTTGTCTTGTCCTTACTTTATGGTATCTTTGTTTTGAAACACATTTTTAACATGTAATACTTGTATTTTAGACTTGTCGTCAACATATGTTTTAGTTCTGTTGATGATGCTATATTAATCTATTTAAAATTTTCATATTTGAAAATTTGTTGTTCATTAGAAGACAATTTTAATAAACCTTTTTGAATTTTAATGTCACTTAATATATCTACCAATCTAGAAACTGTCTAATTCATTAAATCACAATTTTTCTATATTTTGTTATAGTTTTTTCCAGAGCATTTTATCTAAGTATTAGCTATAATTATTACTACACCTTACTTTAAACTACTTTAGAATGTTTGTTAAAATGTCACTTGAATGTGCTTCTTAAGGCCTTATTCTCTTTCTACGGTACTAGAAATCAAAGTTCATCGCCGCCCTCACAAAGTACACCACCTATCCCCATCTTGAGCACGTTCTATTATTTTATTATTATCACCGCGTCTTACTACCTGTTCGGGTTATACACACTTACGCTAATGTGTAAATGGTAGGGTGACTATGAGATGAAATGGAGGACCTACAGTTTAACGTGGAATCCGAACCACGGTGGAGACCTGGCATTCCTCACATTCACAAGATGTCTTGTCAGAGGTGAAGGAAGGGTTTGGTAATCAGATAAATCTGTGCCAGGACCGAGGATTGAACCCCGGACACCAGCACAGAAGTCTGACACCTTACCCCTAGACCACCAGGTCACCGACTTGAGCTTGTTCTATCTGTTTAACCTCATTGCACCCTATTTCTTTCAGATACATTCTAATGTTAGCCTCCCATCGGCGTTTGAGTCTTCCCAGTGGTTTCTTTCCGTAGATTTTGCCAGTTGTGAAGAGTACAAGGTACGTAACTCATCATTGTAAAATTCTTCCCCTCATCAGTAGCCTCATCCTTTTATAGACAAAATATCTTCCTTGTCATCTTGTTTTCAAACAACCAAAATCTGTTTTGGTCGTGTTCTTAAGGCCTAATACGCAGACAAGTAAGAAACAGACTCTCAACCATAAGGAGGTTTCGCTGCGCTCCTTTTGCCAGCCGAGTCCTTCAATACCGAACTTCGCTAGTGTCACTGCTGGGTGATGACAGTACCAAGGGGATGTTCAAGTGTTACGTAAGCACCTTAGGTGAAGAGGGGGTTGGAGCTTTGCTTATTTTTGCCGACAAGGGGATAGGCGGGGTCAGAACAATGCTTCCGTAAGATAGAGAAGGACGCATTGCAAGCCGCTTGGACTTTGTGGAGCAACGAAAATGCTGAGTGGCTAAACAAGGAACGAGTGGAAAACCTATAGAAGTAAGCCATAGATGCTCCCTCCCTCCTCAAATAGAAACATAATAATTGAAAGTATTGAGACGTGAATTCAAGGAACTTGGTCATCGGATTAAATGGAGTTTAGTTCTTTGGGTGTTTTTTATGAATAAAATATTCACTATTAATACTTTTTTTTATATCTTCAACTAAAAGTAAATTAAAATTTTATACTTTTATAATGTTATAACTTGTTTTAATTTTATCTGTTCAATAAATTTAAATTAATTGCATACCAGTGTTGATTTTCAATTATTTCGCAATATTAATGTACACATTTATGTTAATAGTTATCAGCAATTTATAAACTGCACGAATTTTAAATTTTTATCGTTGCATCTTACTACCTTTTCAGGCTATAGGCAGAATTGCATGAAAAAAAAACGAAAGGTTATTCCTATGAACAAATTTTAAAAAGTGGACAAATTTTACGTAAGAAAGAGGGGGGGGGTCAGACATTTGATTATTTTGGCTTACAAGGGGGTAAGGGGTTAAAACTGTCAAAAAAACACAGCGATCCTGGAGTTGAAGGACTCAAGCTGCCAAAAGGAATGCAACCATTTTAACCTGGGTGTTCAGTGCCTGGGTGTGTTATTTTTCTGAGGCCTAGTGTCAATAAAATATAGTAATGTACTCTTTGAATTAACGTGTCGCTAGAAAATCTTAAATTGTGTTTAATTAATCTCGTATCCCTATAATTCACAATCTGCAAGGGGTAGAATTGAGTTTATTCAAATTTTTTTTGTCATTGTTAAATGAAAGTAATGTATGTATGTTTCTAAAACAATAATTATGAGATGTACACAATAAAATAACAAATAATGTGAGAGAATATATTTTTTAAATTTAAAAGATATTTAATTGTGATAAAATTAAATATTTGATTTTATAAATGCTGTAATTCTGTTCTTTTTATGCTTGAAAAGTTTTATTTTACCCAATTTTATGGGACATAAGATCGTTATGCTGAATTAAAATAATGTTAGATCTAAAGTCTTAATTTATTAATGCCAATAATTCCACTGACCAAACCCTACCCCTCGACCAATATATCTGTCCCCCAATATTTGGCTGATGCAGTCTCGGATAGCGAGGGAAAAGCGTGATGACGCACTGTCTTGTTGCAACAAAATGTGTTGATACATTAGTGATTGTGCGTCTTCCAACAAATCTGACAATATAACTTGCAGGAATTCAAACAAACGAGGCATGTGAAGTGGATTGGATGATTGTACGGACCAATTAAATGACCGTCGATAATATCAGCCCTCATGTTGATGATATACTTTTGTTGGAATCTAGTGGATCGAGTAGCTTGAGGATTTTTATTCTTTCTAAAATGGCTGTTTTGGGTATTGAAAATGCCTTCCCTGATGAAGAAAGCTTCATCGATAAACAGAACAAGCCGTGGAAACTCAATTTACAGCAAGTGTCATTGCACAAACCAGCGAAGAGAAAAGTTAACTCACCGTGGGATATGGGCTGGAATCATTGCTGGCATTCTCTGTGGATAGTAGGGGTAGAGTTCATTCATAATCTGCCAAACGCTCATATGATTAACACCCTTTTTAAGCCCAATGGGTGGGCTATGATCAAGCACTTCTTATTATTACTATTATCATCGCGTCTTACTACCCGTTCGGGTTATAAGCACTTACGCTAATGTGTAATGGTAGGGTGATTGTGAGATGAAATGGAGGACCTACAGTTTAACGTGGAATCCGAACCACGGTGGAGGCCTCGCATTCCCCACATTCACAAGAAGTCTTGTCAAAGTTGAAGGAAGGGTTTGGTAATCAGATAAATCTGTGCCGGGACCGAGGATTGAACCCCGGCCGCCAGCACATAAGTCTGACACCTTACCCCTAGACCGCCAGGTCACCCACTTCTTATTCAAATCCTGCAGTATAGTGGTTACTTTAAGACCCAGAATTCATCCTGTTGACTGTGAACGTTCCTGTTTCCACAATCATTGGAAAAAAAATTTGTAAATCCTGTATGAAATAGAGCTGGAATGATTTAGAAAACTATCTGCAAAAAGTGGGCGAGCAGGCCTACCATTTCAACACTATTGGCTTATTTTTACACCATGTTAGCGTAGTCGATAAAAGTACACCCATCCATGATCCACCACGACTGAACGTTAAAAGAGATTAAGGAGTCTTAGCTAAACTTTTACGTTTACAGTGGTAGTTAAATTAGTCGAGTCACTTCTCGTGATCATAACGTGACAAATTCAACGCGTTATAATTTGTTTTTGTCCAAACTGTTCCAGTCTGTAACGCGCAAACGATGCGTTTCCAGACACGAGTTTCTTATTAAAAGTTCGTCTACTTTGGACCCACTACATACCCTAAACATTTGTAACATATATTCATTTAAACCCCGTAATATCTTTTGTGATACTTCTTTAATGTGTGTGTGAACTGGTGGTCTAGAGATAAGGTGTTGGACTTCTGTGATGGGGTCCGAGGTTCAATCCTCGGTCCCGGCACACAATTATCTGATTATCAAACCCTTCCTTCACCTATGACAAGACATCTTGTGAATGTGGCAAATGCCAGGCCACCACCGTGGTTCGGATTCCACGTTAAACTGTAGGTCCTTCATTTCATCTCACAATCACCCTACCATTACACATTAGCGTAAGTGTGTATAACCCTAACGGTGCTAATAATAATAATAATAATAATAATAATAATAATAATGTAATGTGTGACCTTAAAATATCGGGTAGATATAACCTGATTCCACTTAACATCTAAATTGTCCAACATCCCGTTCATAAATAATAGAGAGATCCGAGCACCTCGTCCCTAGACTGTCGCGAATTAATTTCTCCAAACGATCTTTGAACCCCAAACATCCACAGAGCCGGTAGCAGAGCTATATTTTCTTCTGACAACAATAATTGCATCACGTGGCTTATACCATTTAGACCAGTCTTTCAAATTTTTGCTGATGGAGGACTACAAAATGAAAGCTCAATGGGGGGCGGAACCCCGGTCCAGGGAGTTAGGTGAGGTGGGTGTTTAAAATATATGTAGGAACAAAATATTTCTAGGCAATTCCATTTTACTACTATAAATAATATACAAAAATTAATTTATTGAATGAAATGCTGATCATAAGTATCATATAATTTTAATGTTTTTGTAGGCCCCAAATACACAGCGCTTTGATTGTTTTCGACACTATACAGCTCATAATTATGTACAAATAATTAATCAAATTTGTTGATTTACGGTTGGTACAGCTTTCCTTTTCTATGTAACTTTAATATTTGCATTTCAAATTTTTGTATAAGATGTGAGAAATATTCATTTTCATTACGTACATTTCTGAGATCCTGCTAACCACTTGATAGCCCACCGTGGACCATAATTTGAAAAACACTGATCTAAATAAACCGTCTTACAGTTCAGTAGCACGGATTCAAACATAACAGGTGCTTTATCTTACTGGTGTATTCTCATTAAACTTGTGAAAATTGAATGACTGCTTTCTACATAGACATACTGCTTTGCAGTTAAATAACATAGTGATGTCTAATAGGCGTTGCATAGAGATATAGAGAGAGAAAGAGTCATTGCTACGAAGTTGGATGCTTGCGTTTGCAGTTAGATAAAACCTTTTACAGTACAGTATCACAGTGAAGTCTACCTTCAATATAGCAGGCGCCCATGATTCAATTTTCTAATTGTTTGTGGATTTTTAGAGCATGCAAGAAAGTAGATTTGCTTAGTCTCGTATGATTATCGTCAAAGTAGGTAGAACAACTTCCTCGAGGGAGAGGCGTGGGAGGAAATGAAGACATTTCACTAGGTATAGCCCATGCACAATATCTTGAGACCTTTTTAGACGAGGGAAAAATAATTAAGAGCAGTTTTTAATAAATCCGTCTCATAGATTTAAATTAGTATCAGTGAACTGTTATACATGATCAAATAATAATGTACCGGTATATATTGATTTTTCTAAAATAAATTAATTTAAGGATAGTTAAATTACGAAAATTAATAAAAAAACTGAATTTCTTGGAATTTACCTTGAAGATTGAGTTTAAAATATATACCTGCGAATAGTTGTACTGTACATGATAAATAGGAATACAGTTTTAATTTTACAATTTTATTAATGGTTTTAAGGTTAGTTTACAAAAAAACAAAATTTGAAAGTTTGAAATTTATAAAATTATTTTAAGAGTTTTGTTTAAAATATCTATGTTACCGTCCAAACCCGATTCCAGACAAACTAGATCGTATCACGGTGTAGTAGCTTAGCCTAGTCTAAATTCGTTAATCCTGAAATTTTGGCCTAGCTCATAGGATACATTAGTATAACCTACAATTTTACTAGGCCAAACCAGGTTTAGGTTAGGTGTAGTTAGCTGACAACATTTGCATGTGAACTGTGAATGATGAAACCTGTCCAAGGTCGATTCATTGTAAGGGTTAAGAAGAATGAAAACTAGTACTGCCTAAAAACATCAGGATATATCAGCTTATTCTAAAAGTGGCAGGATGTATTAATTCGGCCTAGTCCGATATAGTTAGTCCTGGAATCGGATTTTAACAGTAACATATACATAAATAATGTTTATTGTGATTAACCAGATTATTATATTTATTTTTATGAGGAAAACTTACTTTATGGTAGTTTACTAAAAACCTATTTTTGAAAAGTTTCTTCCCAGCTATACCTAATACACAATCTGAGAAAGTTTGTGGGATTGTGTTTGTTAAAGCTACGAACTAAAATAAACCATGTTGGATACATCTCGGCGGGGAAGAAAATATATTTGAACCAATTGGGATTAGACTTGGCAATCCTTAGACTATTAGTCAGTATACCTAACCACTAAGCCACGAGAATGGCCATGAGCCTACAGTCAATAACAAAGGTCCTTTCAGTGAAAACACCAAGTCATTTCCCTCCATCCCTCCGGAATACCAGTTTATTGATCCCCTTCTGAAGGGGTGGGTATGTCTGGTAAGGGTGAGAAAGGAGAGGGGTGGTGTTAGATACAACTTTACAAGCAAATATTACTTACTTCTCCTTTTGAATCGATTTTTCCCCACCCCTCATCGTGGTGGCATTCAGAAATGAACCACACCTTCTTGATAAATACTTGGGAGATTGTTTCAAACCCGGCTAAAGAGTAAACATGTCAACGAGTCGGGGGTTTGACTCTTGACGAGATAAAAGCTTCTGTTATTAGTTGGTTCACAACCCCAAGGGTAGACTTTCGGGGTCGTATTATAGTCGTATCACTGATGCCCTATACACACTGGTGATATTCAGTTACTTGAAGAAGTATTATTTAATTTATTTTTAAGCACCTCGTCTTACTACCCATTCAGGTTATACGCTTTAAGTACTAATTATTCTAATGGACTAGGAATTTGTAAGGTTGAAATCGAGGAAGTGAACCCGCATTTGAATGGAGGTAGAGTGGAAAACAATTTAGGAAAAACCACCCCCAGTTCACCCTACCGAGATTCGAACCTCTATCTCCTCGTCCTCAGCAGTCGAGCTCAACACGACAAGCGCGTTAGCCAACTACGCCACCGAGGCGGGTTAGAAGAAGTAGATAAACATTATTTTAAATAATTATATCAACTATAACAAAATAACAATCGAAATATGAAATATGTATCTTGGGCTCAGATTGGCATTGATTTTTTCATTCTAGTTTTTTACATAACCGCATCTTACTTACTACCTGTTCAGGCTATCCATATGTATAATAATTCGATCTAATGGGGTAGGGATGAGGACGGCAGCATTTCATACGTGATATACCCACATTTGCGTGGAAAGAGAGTGGGAGAACGAATAGTAAAACCACCCTACCGGTATTTGAACCCCGATGTTTCTGTCACCAGTAGAAAAGTCTAGCACGACCATTCGGCCACTGAAGCGTGTCTTGGGATTAATTAATTTTACAAACAAAAATAAAATTCCTTTCATAAAATGGTTTGTGTTTGCATAATTTAAAAGTGTATTGGATAGTTTGAACCATTCTGAAATATATTTTATTTATTTATTCATTCATATTTATTCTACATTTAAATAAAACCACTTAACTCAAACTTCGTTTCTATATAAAGTTATTACATTGTATTATTAAAGAGACAGAGGGATCACTGTTCAGTTTACTAACGAAACACAACTTATGAGATTGCGTTCAAAATTATGATAGTTGGTACCTGCACTACTACCAAACCAGGCGCAAGTTTGAGAAGAACATTTTATTTGTAATATTTGAAATTTAGAGAACGACAGTTGATTTGTCTCCTTTTCCTGGGGGTCAACAAGATGATTAAACTGAGTCGTCACGAAGGGGAGAAAAAAAACACAACTTCGAGTACCTTCTTCACAGTTTGAATTTGCCACGTTCTCATTGGTGCCAATTTAAACAAGGTGAAGAAGGATAGGAAGGTAATGACGAATAAATAGCGGTCCAACCGAGGTATTAAGTAGGGTTGGACCGAGCGAACCGGACACTCTTGTTTAAAAAATCCTGCAGGACTCGGGTGAACCTTGTTACGCTCGGGGAGGACTTTATTTATAATATAGTACTAATACTATTTGTTAAGCATTAAATATATACTCCGATTATAATCGACTTAATCAAGTGTGGTGTGTTAAATATACCATTCCTATTATTATATCAACGATGTAAGGCATTATTCATGATATATTAAATATTGAGGAATTCACAATGCAATAAAAGTATAATCCTTTAGTAACTACCCTATACTTTCAATATATTAATGGCCGATAATAAGTTATAAAAATGAACGTAACCAGTTTTAATGATAGTTAAGCTAATAATCGCCTGGGTGGTTGTCGGTACACACCATAATGGTTGACCTGTAGTATATTCGGTACTGAACAACCTCTGAAAACTCTATATTTATATGATGCAAATGAATCACGGAGCTTTTTAAATATAATTAGAAAGTATAACTCATGCCTTCAAATAACACCTTTTGGAGTAGATAAGGAGATAAGAATGCCCGGGTTTTCGCCAACCTTTACCGTACAAGGTCAGATATATCATCAAATTGGTTCACTTTTTCCAACAGAGAACGAACAGCATAAATTCTTGCAAGTTTATTTTATGGGTGATGAACAAAATGACGTAAACCATCGTTGCCTATACATTCAAGGAGTTGAAAGAGATACGGTATTAAAAATTCAAAGAAAGTTACATAACCACAACATTTTGATAAATACCTTTAAAACCGCAATAGAGAACTGACCTCATGAAGATTATAAGGTTGTCATTCATGCTGATCGAACTTCACGTGGCGAACATTAGAGGCGTTATAATGCACCCATAATTAATGAAGTTGCTGTCCTGGTGAGTGGCGACCAGTTTTCTTCACGAGACATAGTGTTACGAGCACACGATAATACACTTACACGCGTAGCCAATACTTATAAGACAGCTCTTTCACCAATTTTTAGTAGATATGTACATCAAAGTAGAGAGCGACCGTCTTCGTTACATTTCTTTAAACCAGAAAAAACTGCGAGCTGAAAATTACATTCAGCTGCAAGATGCGATTAGCACGGATGGTAATATAAACCCCAACAAATTTAGACAGAATGTTTATTCATCGCTCTACTTTTGTGAACAGCCCCCGCTATCTGCATGAATACACACAAGACGCTTTCGCCTATGTGCAAACTTACGGCAGGCCTGACCTATTGGTGACTTTCACCTGCAATCCCTCATGGAAGGAAATAACAGAAGAATTTGCCCGGGCAAAGAGCTACTGACCGACATGACTTAGTTAACCGCGTGTTTCGTTTAAAGGTCAAAAAACTAATGAATGGTATTACAAAGGGAAAAGTATTTAGAAACGTCCATTGCCACATGTATTTCATTGAATGGCAGAAACGAGGACTGCCACATGTGCACATTTTTATTTGGTTGCAAGAAAAGCTGCGTCCCAACCAAATAGATAACATAGTAAGCGCCGAGATTCCGGATCCAGAACAAGATAAGTATTTGAACGATACCATAGTAAGAAATATGGTTCAGGGTCCCTGTGGGGCACGCAATCCAGCATCGCCTTGCATAAAAAATGGAAAATGTACAAAATAGTTCCCCCGAGAGCTGCTAAAGGAAACAGTGCACAAAGATAAGGGTTACCCTTTATACAGACGAAGAGTACCCGAAGATGGTGGTAGAAGGGTTACGATTCAGACTCACAGTGGGGTGGTCCAAACATTTGATAATAGCTGGGCTGTGCCGTATTCACCCATTCTATGTAAAATATTTAATGCCCACGTTAATGTAGAAGCCTGCAACTCTGTTCGTGCTATAAAATATATTTGCAAATACATTAATAAAGTGAGCGATCAGGCGATCTTCAATCTGCGTAACGAAGGTGTAGTGCAACTCTTAATGAAGTACAAACTTATCAAGCAGGGTGCTAATGTCAGTAGTAATGAGGCAGCAGGGCGGCTCCTTGGTTTACCCTTACATGAAAGACATCCGACAGTTACACATCTTGCCGTACACTTAGAAAATGAACAGCGTGTTTTCTTTAATGAGAGTAATTTCCAGGAAAAGATTTCATCACCTCCTAAAACCACATTAACTGCTTTTTTCCAGCTTTGTCAGACAGATACTTTCGCCAAAACATTATTGTATTCCCAAGTCCCCCGTTATTATACATGGAACACCTCAAAAAAGGAGTGAAAACACTGCGTTCAAGGTACGCCTGTTGAAGATTTTCCAGGGGCTAAATCATCAGACACTCTTGGTTGTGTCTATACCGTCCATGTAACGAACTTGGAATGCTTTTGTCTGCACATGTTATTGCATCATTTTCGAGGTCCAACTAGCTATAGAGATCTTAAAATTGTCAACGGTCAGGAATGCGGAACATATAGATAAGCATGTGAAGCTCTACGTTTGTTAAAGAATGAAGTCACGTATTTCAACAGGTGCTACGTCATGTATAGTATATGTTTCTTTATCTCTACCGGTGACCTGGCGGTCTAGGGGTAAGGTGTCAGACTTCTATGCTGGTGGCCGGGGTTCGATCCTCGGTCCCGGCAAAGAATTATTTGATTACCAAACCCTTCCTTCACCTCTGACAAGACCTCTTGTGAATGTGAGGAATGCCAGGCCTCCACCGTGGTTCGGATTCCACGTTAAGCTGTAGGTCCTCCCATTTCATCTCACAATCACCCTACCATTACACATTAGCGTAAGAGCGTATAACCCGAACGGGTAGTAAGACGCGGTGCTAATAATAATTTATCTCTACCTGTGTCGACCGACAACCTGAGTTTATAGACAAAATAAACATTAACGCGAGCGAAGCCGTGGGGAAAAGCTAGTAGTTATATCCAACAGTGTAACATAACAGTTCGCGCATAGCCATGAGACCCAATGTTAAATAAAAACAAGAGTTTGTTTTTCTCTCTCTCTTAAAAAGATTACAACGAATAGCAACATTATGTTTTCCTTTAGATTTTATAGGTTATATTTTAGACGAGCTCAAAATAAAAATATTTTAAACTGTAAGAAAATTAAAAATCTTATTTATATTTTAGCTTGTGTACATTTATTTTACTTAAATGTTTAATTACCTAGACGAAGAAGGTAAGATAACAATATTTGAATAGACCTGGGAGAAATAGGGTGTAATGAGGTGGACTGGATAGAAATAGCTCATAGAGACAGGTCGCGTACTTTTGTGAGTGAGTAATTAACTTCCTAGTTCCTAATGGCAAAGAATAAGTGAGTAATTTTTTTTTTTAATCAAGGAGAATGAGTAGAGCTAATAATATAAAATGAACTTTATTATGGGTAAATTTGGTTGCTTATCATAAAAACCCATTGATAAATAAATTTGTATGTAAAAGCTATGAAATATTTTTGGGCAGTAAATGAATATAGACTAATTTGGCAGAACTAAGTGTAATGTATTTAAAATATATAAATGTAATTTTAAATATAACAAAATATAATTTACTGTTCATATATTATGATAAAATTATTCTGTTTATTTGAGTGTTTAGCGTCCATTTTCCGAACCCACTTATAAACTAACTTAAATCTAGAACAGACACAACAACCGTGGTATTGATATGATACAGGTTGCTAACAGCAAGCTAACCACCCTAATCTCCTGCGTTGCANAAGTCGTCTCCTGACGATATAAAATAATAACCACAGTCCATCCATCATGGCGTCGATTTCAAAAGTACAATATTTAATAAATATAACGGAGGTCCATCCTCGCCGGTGCTGAATTCAAAAGTCAAATAATATCTTCCTAACATACATCTTTTATAGTGAGTTAACTGCGTAGGTATTTTGGTAGGGATAGTCCATTTTAAGCCGGGTGACATCGCATTTTGGGAGGATCATGCTGTCTACCGCACGTAGGCCATCTTGATTGTAGGTCGCTGATTAGTCATCCTGCTTACCGCTTACCGCTACAACCCTTGTATTGTTACAAAAGGATTTCATCACCTCCTAAAACCACATTAACTGCCTTTTTCCAGCTTTGTCAGACAGATACTTTCGCTAAAACATTATTGTATTCCAAAGTCCCACGTTATTATACATGGAACACCTCAAAAAAGGAGTGGAAACGCCGCGTTCAAGGTACGCCTGTTGAAGATTTGCCAGGGGTTAAATCATCAGACGCTCTTGGTCGTGTCTATACCGTCCATGTAACGAAATTTGAATGCTTTTGTCTGCACATGTTAAGGCATCATGTTCGAGGTCCAACTAGCTATAGAGATCTTAAAATAGTCAACGGTCAGGAATGCGGAACAAATAGAGAATCATGCGAAGCTCTACCTTTGTTAGAGAATGATAACCACTGGGACAAAACCATGGAGGAAGCCGTGCAGTGCCGATCACTAGACAAAATCAGTGAACTTTACGCAACCCTTATATCATCTTGCGGTCTTTCCAATCCTCAAACAATGTGGGATAAGTATAAAGAGTACATGGTGGAAGATATTTTGCAATGGCTACAGCAAGTACATGCAGATATGACTTTTAATGAGCACATCTACTACGAAGCGCTGACGAAAATTGAAAACAAGGTCATGACAATGACGGGGAAGAAGCTTCAAGATTTTGGAATAGTAAGTCCTCGACTATCAGATGAAAATGACTTAAACGATGAAATTACTGGGGAATTAAACTATGATTTCACAGCATTGCAACAGAAAGTAACCGAATTAGTTCCTCGGTTGCTTCCAGAAAAAAGTCACGTATTTCAACAGGTGTTACGTCAAGTAGAGTCAGGGAATGGTGTACTCCTCTTTCTCGACGCCCCTGGAGGAACCGGTAAAACGTTTTTGCTGAACTTATTATTGGCGTTCATAAGAAAAGACAAGAAAATATCAGTTTCCGTGGCTTCCTCCGGTATAGCAGCTAAAATACTGAACGGCTGCCGCACTGCACATTCCGTTCTAAAATTACCATTAAATCTTGCACTTGCACAGGAAGAGTCACCCATCTGCAATTTCAGCAAAAACAGCTCTCGAGGTATGATGCTACGACAATGTAAACTTTTAGTGTGAGACGAAAGTACGATGTCCCACAAAAAAGCTATAGAGGCGTTAAACCGAACTCTTCAGGACTTGCGAGACAGTAGAGATATTATGGGAGGAATGGTAGTTTTACTGGCTGGTGACTTCCCACAAACTCTACCGGGGATCCAGAGGGGCACACATGCAGATGAAACCAAAGCCTGTCTCAAGTTATCAAGATTGTAGGCAAAAATTAAAAATTTCAGACTAACAACGAATATGAGAGTCCACCTTTATAATGACGTAGATTCAGGACATTACGTAGAAACACTATTGAAAATTGGCGATGGACGTTTGGACACGTATTCTGAAGATTTTATTTTATTAACAGGGGAATTCTGTAATTTGGTGGAAAATGATGTGGAGCTCATTGCTAAAGGTCACCCAGACTTACAACTATATTTTAATTGTGATCACTGGTTGTGTGCAAGAGCAATTCTTGCACCAAAAAATGAAATTGTTAACAAAATCAACACTGACATTTTGAAAGAGGTGCAGGGAGAAATAAAGGAGTATTTGTCAATAGGTACAATCATGGACACAGAAAGAGCACTTTATATCCCGCTTAGTTTTTAAATCCTCTGGAGCTATCGGGTGTACCCTCACATAAACCACAATTGAAATTAGGTGTACCAGTTATGCTTATGCGAAATTTAGATGCACCCCGATTATATAATGGGCAGAGGCTTCGGATTACACAATTAGGGAAAAATATAATCTGTGCCATTATTTTAAAAGGTGTGGGAAAAGGGGAAAATGTAATCATATCACGAATCCCAATAATCCCCACTGACCTACCATTTCAATTCAAAAGATTCCAGTTTCCAATCAATCTTAGTTTTGCTAATACTATTAACAAAGCGCAAGGGCAAACATTGCAGGTAGCAGGGGTGCATGTGGAAAAACCATGTTTTCCCCATGGCCAGCTATATGTAGCATGTTCGCGTGTGTCCAATGCCCAGAATTTGTATGTATTTGCGCCAAATGGAAGGACATACACCAAAGTACATAGGAGCGTCCTAAAATAAATGATCTATTCTGTTCCCATGATTGCAATGGCCAAAAACAAGCGGAGTAAATAAGGGATGTTAATTAACTGTAGGTAAAATTTAAGATGGAGTGGGATTTTCAATTCGCGGCAAGGCATATCCTATGACTCTACTGACATACACTCCGCTACTTCTTTTCTACTCCTACACTTAATCCTTATTTATATTGTGTAGTTTGTATGCTTCTTTATCTCTACCTGTATTGACCAACAACCTGAATAAGTTCATCGTTTTTATTTTCATACTTCCTGTGTCGACCGACAACCTGAATTTATTGACAAAATAAACATTAACGTGAGTGAAGCCGCGGGCAAAAGCTAGTACTTTTTATATATATAAAACTATAGATTTTTAACCCATAGATCATGACCACATCTAGGTTGTAATGGGTATCTGGTGGGGTCTCAATGCTCGTGTAAGCTATGGTTTATTATAAACTATTTTAAATGACTATAGAGGCTTGGCTAAGATTCATAATTCAAATTTAAATGGAATAAATTAAAAGGTTTAAAGCTGTTTAAGTAACCGAAACCGGGCTCTCCTGCTTTGTGCACCAATACTCCACCAAGCCATCCTGACTCGTCTTGTAGCCAGGGCCATCATGACAAGCTGTTGTTTTGAGTCTAGTTCGGGTAGCTGGTAATAGCTTAAGATTCGGATGGACATCTCGAGGTTTTGCAAATCTCTCTTCCAATTAATTCCATGTTCCTCACTAGAGGTGCGCTACTGTAGTTTTGGCAGTAGACACACCAACCTCTCCTCCCTCTCTACCACCCCCTTTTCAGAGTGTCCTTTCATTCCACA
>CABFOW010001887.1:112389-123776 GCA_902141385.1 Timema californicum
TATACTACAGTGGTTCACGGGCAACGCCGTGCGGGACTGCTAGTAACTTATAATTTTAAAGTTTTAGTAATTACTATGAAATGTAATTAAAAAAAAAATATAAAACCAATAAGTTTTGAGCTCTAAACAAATATATATACACTTTTTATCAAGGGTGTAGCGGAGCGGGAACGTGGGTGAACGCCGTTATGGGACTGCTTTTTGTGGAAAAATATTAAAAATATTTGATTTAGTAAAGTTTTATACTTTGCAATTCCAAGTTAAATAAATGATTTTATATCATTATTAGGTTAAAACTTTTTTCATACTATTAATCAATAAATTATGATGAAATTTACGGTACTCTATGCGAATATCTGAAATTTTAGGGGAAGTGCGTTAAGTAAGGTTCTGCCTTAGTAATCATTAAAATATGCTCCAAATAGCTCCTAGAGGGAAGCCTTTCGCATACGGTGGTTGTGGGTCCCAAAACTCCATTTCTCCTTTGGGATTGCTACGACCTTGCGTTCCAACACTGCTAAATTTACGACTACTCCACTGTTTTTAACACGGGTTTTTGAAAATGAATTTGATTCTTATGCTCTTGGGTTGACAAGGATGTTTCTCTTTTCTTAATTTTTCTGTTACAGTGTTTCTAGTTACTGATGACATAGAGTCAGCGGTGGTCTGAGGTAATCTTTGTGCCCGGGTGGTATTGCTTTTTGGCGCCTCTCTACGTAACCGGTGGATAATATAGTCCATTCACCATAGGAGTGTAGGTAACTAACAGCAAGCAAAAGTTAGCAGATCAAATAGTATATATTCATTTTCCAAACCATGAGATCTTCAATGACCATAATATGTTGATTTATTGTCAATTTTAGCAGACAAAACTTTCACAAAAACAATTTTATTTTTAATTTGGTTTTTCTTTTGGTAGTTTTTAAATCTTCTGCTAGCCGCCAGCTACCACAATTCTTATGGTGATTGTACTCTCGGTAAATATTAAAATAATCCCCAAACTTAACAACAACAAACCTAACGTAGCCTGGGCGTGATAGGAAAATAATCCCCAAACCTAACAACAACTAACCTAACGTAGCCTGGGCGTGTTAGGAAAATAATCCCCAAACCTAACAACAACAAACCTAACGTAGTCTGGGCGTGTTAGGAAAATAATTGAAGGGGAAACTCCACAAATGTTAAACATGCGCTAAACGTTTCACTTCGAGATTATACAAAAACTGTTAGAATTACAAATAAAACTATAAAAACCGGTTTTGTAGACAATGTCACATTCTATTTTTTATTATAAGTTTAACAAACACTTTGAAATTATGAATGGCTTACGTTATAATTGCTAAAAAAAAGTTTAAGAGCACCATTATTTCAAGTTTGCAAATGTAAAATAACTTTTTAAGAGTAGCACTAGATTCTAATTTTACTCACCACAAAATTATACTAATGTGTAAAATTTCATGTTAGTATCAAAAATTGAACGTTTAATAAGCTTAGAAACTCCACTATCACGCTCTGTCTACGTTAGGTTTGAAGGTTTGGGAACTATTTTCATATCACGCCCAGGTTACGTTAGGTTTGAGGATTATTTTCATATCACGCCCAAGTTACGTTAGGTTTGAGGATTATTTTCATATCATGCCCAAGTTACGTTAGGTTTGAGGATTATTTTCATATCACGCCCAAGTTACGTTAGGTTTGAGGATTATTTTCATATCACGCCCAAGTTACGTTAGGTTTGAGNGGGCGTGATAGGAATATAATCCCCAAACCTAACAACTCCAAACCTAACGTAGCCTGGGCGAGATAGGAATATAATCCCCAAACCTAACAACTCCAAACCTAACGTAGCCTGGGCGAGATAGGAATATAATTGAAGGGGAAACCCCACAAAAGTTAAATATGCGCTAAACGTTTCACTTGGAGACTGTACAAAAACTGTTAAGATGACAAATAAAACTATAGAACCTGTTTTGTAGACAATGTCACACCCTATTTTTTTTATTATAAGTTTAACAAACGCTTTGACATTATGAACGGTTTACGTTATATTTGCTAAAAAAAAAAGTTTTAGGGCAACATTATTTCAAGTTTTCAAATTTAAAATAACTTTTTAAGAGTAGCGCTAGATTTTATTTTACTCACCACAAAATTATACTAATGTGTAAAATTTAATGTTAGTATTAAAAATTGAAAGTTTGTTAATCCTAGCAACTCCACTATCACGCTCTGTCTACGTTAGGTTTGGGGGCTATTTTCATATCACGCCCAAGTTACGTTAGGTCATGTTTAGCTCTGTTTGGCGGCCCGGGTGGCCACCTGGTTCTCACGGCCCCTAAGCCACCCCTGCATAGAGTAAGTAACAATGTATATTATATCATTTCACAAATCCTAGCGAGTTTTTAGTAAATGTCTCCTTCAAGATAAAAGCGAGAGAAAGTCTGAGTGTGGTGCACCGTACCATTTATTATTTATTACTAAAATATAAAATTGGCTTTACCTCTATGTGAGTAGGTTTGTGGACCTATAATCTCTAAGTCACCTTTATTATTTTTATTATTATTGGGGTTTACCGAAGTATCGACTAAAGGTCATGTAACACCATTAAAACCATTCTACTCATGTTAATGAGTACAACAAGATCCATAATTTCTGAACCGCCTTTTTTTTAACAACCTGTATATACATGTGTTTAATTTCTCTAAAAAAAGGGTGTCTTAAACTAAAATAATTTGATGAATATTTTAAGGGGATAGAATTAATAGCTATGACCCTCATGCCCACCCTTCCCCAAGTAAACTTCTGGATGCGACAGTGAATCTTAATATCTTCAAAATTAATTTTGCTATAAGTGGAAAAAGGTCATGTTCATCTATAAAATATGAATTTATTTAGAGAAATAATTTTCAACTCTCTCTTCTTAAAAAAACAATGTTATACAAATAGGTTTTATCTAGTCAAGGAAACACTATTGATGCAAATTATTTTTAAGGTAAACAAACTCAAGTTTACTCTATAAAATAACTTTTAACATAGATCATACAAATACATCACAGACAACATTTTCAATAGCTCAGGTTTGGAGGTGAAAGACAATTAGTGTCAAGTCAAGGGTTCTACCTGAACAGGATATAAGTGGGGAGAGGGAAGGGGGAGTAGTGGGGTTTACAGAAAAAAAATGGAAAAAAAAGTGATTGTCAAAAGGGGGTTGGGGAGGAGAGGGAGGGGTGCTTCCGAAGACAGAGCAATCTACCAGGAAGCTACTGAACCTTTTCAACAGTTTAGACATGATTTAATTTGAAAATATCCAATTTTGTTAAAATTATTGTATTATAAATATTCATCGTGTATGATAGAACATTATATTATTCTCTATAATAATATGATAACTTCAAAACTATATTCTTGTATTTAATGTTTTATTTAATTTTAATTTGATTGAATTTACGTCTTATTGTAAAAAGTTAATATTAACTTGTAACTTTTTTATATTAATATAGTTCATTTTATTACAAGTTTAATATATTACAAAAAAACGCATGTTGTTACTATGCATATTTTCCAAGCACTAGAGTAAACAGCTCTATCGTTAATATATGGTAGGTATCCATCCGAAACTTAAGCGATTCTGAGCTATCCATGGCGTTGATAGTGATTGTGAATAGCTTCGAGGAGCCGATACTTTCACTTAATTGGATATGTTAGTTATTATTTAAATAATTATTCTTTAACATAACCTGTGGATACGCGTTTAACACAAAAATAGAACCATTCATAAATAGATAGAATCTTTTACATGTTTAAGACAACCATTGTCTAAAACCACTTACACGTTTTTAAAAGTTGTTTTAGTATATATATATATATTTAAAGAAAATACACACTATAGTATGATATTGAAGGGAAGAAAGATTTATAAAATATATTAATCGTTTTTACGGGTATCTAAGATTCCATTTTACCCTATTGGGTGGCTGCGTGGTCTAACGTGCTACTCTCGCAGTAGACTAGGCTTCCAATGACGGGGAGATCCAGGTTCGAATCTCAGTTAAGTGTATTGAGTTTTTTTTCCAAATGGGTTTTTCACCATCCCTACGCGCAAATGCGGATACACTTCCTCTAAATATAACCTCGCAAATCCCTAAAACTATTAGCGTAGTTGTTATTATTATTATTATTATTAGCGCCACGTCTTACTACCCGTTCGGGTTATACGCACTTACACTAATGTGTAATGGTAAGGTGATTGTGAGATGAAATGGAGGACCTACAGTTTAACGTGAAATCCGAACCACGGTGGAGACCTGGCATTCCCCACATTCACAAGATGTCTTGTCAGAGGTGAAGGAAGGGTTTGGTAATCAGATAAATCTGTGCCGGGACCGAGGATTGAACCCCAGACTCCAGCACAGAAGTCCGACACCTTACCCCTAGACCACCACGTCACCGCGTAATTGTTACATAAGCGTATAACCCAAATGGGTAGCATGATGCAGTGACGAAAAAAATTTTTTTTTACTTATTACTAGTGTTGTTTTATAGGTACTGATAATATCAACCAAAAGTAAAAAAAGAAGCGTTCCTAGATGTCAGATAAGGTTCTACTGTGCACATTAGACTGTACTACCAGACCAGGCATCAACTATACAGCAAACAGGACCAGGCATTTAAAAACAGTTTTATTTAGTGATGTAACATTGTGTACACGATTGAAGGGACCTTCGTGACGTCATTTCAGTTTCTTCCAGATATATGTTGTTCTGTATGTTGAAGTCGATATGGCTAGATATGTGAGGTCAAAATTATAATTACCCACCTCGATGGCGTAGTTGGCTAACGCGCTTGTCGTGTTGAGCTCGACTGCTGAGGACGGGGAGATCGAGGTTCGAATCTCGGTCGGGTGAACTGGGGGTGGTTTTTCCTAAATGGTTTTCCACTCTCCCTCCACGCAAATGCGGGTTCACTTCCTCTAATTCAACCTTCCCAATTCTTAATCCATTAGCGTAATTAGTACTTAAAGCGTATAACCCGAACGGGTAGTAAGACGCAGTGCTAAATATTATTATTATTATAAGATTATAATTAGACTATTATTTTAATAACTTTTTAAATAAAAAATAATGTTATGACACAGACTATACTACTCTCAAATTAATCCAATCATGGGAAAATGAACTATAATAAATAGATTTAGAAAAAGAGTAGAGCTTCTCTGGCTATTGGTAAATAAAATCCTCAAAATGGAAAAACTTTTCAGCCATATTTTTACTTTTTTTTGTGTGTTTGGTTGTGTGGCAACTCTTCTCTTTACACCACAGCTATATTCTTGAATCCTTGCTTTCTCTCTTCTTTGAACGCTTTCTTCAGGTTTCTCCGTCTCTCCTTCTAGCTTCCGCCAGTATACATACATCCACTGCCGTTTCAAAATCCCTCAGCTAAAAGTTCCCAACACCACCGCAGCGCATCGCTGTTCATCGTATTCCCCACTTCATTACACTTCGTAGGCTTAAACTAATGGAAATTGATAGCCTTAGTGATATCTAAATCATGTGAGCGAAAAAAGGGACGTAAGAGGGCTAGGAGTGGGGAGGATTGAGGGGGGGTAGAAAACTAGGGGTTCCCCGATTTATGGGGAATCAGCGTGCGCTTCTAGAAGAGACTTCAACCTACTACAACTCTTAGAGGGAACTCTAATACAAGAAGGAAGGAAGGAAGAGGAGGGGTAGGGGTGGTGGTGGGAGAAAACTGTTCTGAGAAAGGGAAAATGGGAAGGGAAATTGTCCATTCTTTCCACCTTAACCCTATCAACATTAACACCGTTATAAAGTGACTCTTTTTTTCCGCGGGATTTTATTAAGAAACTGGTTGGTGCAAGCTTGGTAAAAAATATCAATAATATAAATCTGATATGAAGGAATTTGTAGTAAGCCCAAATATAATATTTTTGCAGCTAACGTTGATAAACATTAGCTGGATTTTTATGACCTAAATAGACATAAAAAACGCTAAAAATGACATTTTTTTTAAATACTTGGAAAGAATGAACATGTATATTTTAAACAAACCCTTTACAAATTGATAATAAAATATAACTTTATGCGTGTTAAAAACATTTTAGAAAATATATTTTTACATCTCGTCAAACATGAACATTGATTTTCGAACATGTAGGTGACCTGGCGGTCTAGGGGTAAGGTGTCAGATTTCTGTGCTGGCGGGCGGGGTTCAATCCTCGGTCCTGGCACAGATTTATCTGATTACCAAACCCTTCCTTCACCTCTGACAAGACATCTTGTGAATGTGAGGAATGCCAGGCCTCCACCATGGTTCGGATTCCACGTTAAACTGTAGGTCCTTCATTTCATCTCACAATCACCCTACCATTACACATTAGCGTAAGTGCGTATAACCCGAACGGGTAGTAAGACGCGGTGCTAATAATAATAATAGATTTTCGAACATATACTTTAGAAGCAATAGCTACCCTCTCACACAGAACTATTGTATAATAGTTAAAGTACCCTCCATTGAATGTGGATTTTCCTTTCACTCAAGTAAATAGTGGACTAAGATCTTTTTAACCTACTTTAGCTTGTCAGTCTAAAAACTGTAGGCTACGATGACAAATCTTAGGTTTGAGTACTCGTGAATATATTTAAGACATTATAATAAAATTTAATTTTTGGTGTGGTAGAAAATTTAAATTTTGAATTCAGGTAGAAGGACCACTCCAAATATCCAAATAACCATAAAAATAGGAAATTTAACTGTCAATACCTCGATATTATTCAATATAAATGTATAAGGATTATAAACATTTTAAATCATAAAAATATGATTTATTTTACCGAGAAATGTTAGTAAATGCTAGAATTTACCGACGAGATATGGTAAAAGCTCTAAAAGTAAATATTTTATATGATATTTTGGACTTTTAGCCAACCACAATTTTAGGACTTACCGGTAAATTCTAAGATGTACTAGTCTTCGAACATTTACAGTGAAAAGATAGTTTATAGGCCCTAACATAGAATTACTTCAAAAGGTCCGCCTTTTTAATATTTAAACGGGTTGCAAAAGTCCAGCTGTATCACAATATTTCTATGTAGTTTGTTAAGTCAAACTATCGTTTACTCAAAAATAAAGTTGAAAGATACAAATTATGTCATAATCAGTCTTGCATTTTGAGTTGCCTATGTTAAAAATATACACATGAAAATTGAAGATTAGCTAATTTTAAAATACGTTTTACGCAAAAAATAAAAATCAAACATGATTATGTAACTTATGGCAGGTATTTTATGTATAGATAGACAACAATTTTAAAGTAGCTTAAGCTTAAATTTTCTCTAAACATTGGTCATAAGAAAATATAGATTTATTTAGTTCAAATATAGCGGGAAAGTATCTCATTTATATCACTTCTGACGTGATTTTAGTAATATGAGTTGGCAACACTGGAGTGTAACACTAGTGTGAGTGGCCACATAGTGCTACAGTAGTGTGATAGGGACTCCACTACTTAACCATTCAAGACACTTTATAAAAAAGAAAAACCGTTCTTCAAATAATATTATTGTTACTATCTCTTAAATTCTCTTGGGAAATGTTAATTTAAGAATTTGATGTAATTTTAGTTAATTAATAGGTTTCAATATTATTTCCTATGAACTGATTTGATTGAAAGTGAGGATTTTTTTACAACACCGCATCCTACTACCTGTTCAGGTTATACGCCTATGTACTAATTATAATTAGCTAGAGATTATGAAGGCTTAAATCAGAGGAAGTGTACCCAAATTTGTGGGAAGGGAGAATGAATACCATTTAGGAAAAAACACCCTCAAAGTACTCGACCGGGATCGAACACCGATCTCCCCGTCTTTAGCAGTATTGTCCAACACGAGATTAGCGCGTTAGACCACGCGGCAACCGAGGCGGGTAATTTATTGAAAAATACTGTCTATTGAATCAGTTAATTGCAGATATAATCATAATTTATTTTTAATTAGACTCACACTACTGTGCTAGCCCACTCAACTTCGTTCTTCTATACGGCCCTCTTGAGAGCACTAATACAAAATGAAGTAAATAAAATAAATATAGGCCTACTCTATCCTTTGACGATACAGGCCTAGGTGTTGATATTATTTTATGTTAATGTGATCTTCATTTGTACGTGGGCCAGGATATGAACCTTAACTATTCTGATTGGCCAGTGAATAGAATATTGGGGTTCGAATATTGACCAGGTGGATTGCAAATGGTTTCTATCAAACTGTTTTACACCCTTCACGCCAAGCAACTAGAGGTATATTTCCTTTAAATCTCACCTTTCTACGCAGGTAGTGTAAACACGCTTATAGCCTTGAACGATTGTACGCCTAGTACAAAAAAGATAAGTTTTGACGGTGTATATTTATACTGGGACGATTCCATTCGCCTCCGTTTTCTCGAACAAATGCATGAACGCTTCCTCCTACCTTCTTCTTACATTTTATAGTACGTCTTCTGGCAATTTTTAAAAGAAGGAGAAACAAAATAAAGATAAAGAAAAGTCGGAAATTGGCGTTCTGTGTTTTAGCTCTCTAATAAATCCGAAAGGGTGTTTTTACAACCTTCTTTATGGTCAACTCACTTTGCTTTACGCTCTTTTCTTTTATGGAACTGTTGAAAAAGAAGTGTGTGTGATTGTTTTTAACAGGACTAAGCAATCCTAGGCCGTTCTCAGGAGCGTTTAGAATGTGAGCATTAAAGAAGAAACAACCAACTCTTTGAAATAGCCAAGTAAGTATATTAGAGACTATTATTATTAGCACCGCGTCTTACTACCCGTTCGGGTTATACGCACTTACGATAATGTGTAATGGTAGGGTGATAGTGAGATGAAATGAAGGACCTACAGTTTAACGTGGAATCCGAACCACGGTGTAGGCCTGCCATTCCCCACATTCACAAGATGTCTTGTCACAGGTGAAGGAATGGTTTGGTAATCAGATCCATCTATGCCGGGACCGAGGATTGAACCCCGGCCGCCAGCATAGAAGTCTGACACCTTACCCCTAGACCGCCAGGTCACCATTTGAGACTAGCAATCGCACACGTCGTTGCCCGTGACCCACTGTGTTATTGTGTTTGAAATAGCCTAATTAAAAAGCTAGTTAAAGATCCTGCTTTGAGGTGCATTCGGACCCCCTCACGTCCACCTATGTTAAAAATTTCAGATCTCTACGTTCCGTAGATTTGGCAGGGCATCACACACAAACAAACAAACTAACAAACAGACAAACACTTCCTTTTCTACACTAATATTATAAAGAAGAAAGATTTGATTTTTTGTTTGTAATTAGGAATAAATTTAATTTTCAAAATAAAATATAGCCCATGCTACTCGCTGATAATGTAGCTTTATATTGGTGAAATAATTTTTAAAATAGGTGCAGAAGTTTTTGAGTTTATCCATTACAAACAAAAAAAAAATCAAATATTTCCTCTTTATAATATTACCCGCCTCGGTGGCGTAGTTGGCTAACGCGCTTGTCGTGTTGAGCTCGGCTGCTGAGGATGGGAAGATCGAGGTTCGAATCTCGGTCGAGTGAACTGTTTTTTTTTTCCTAAATGGTTTTCCACTCTCCCTCCACACAAATGCGGGTTCACTTCCTCTAATTCAACCTTCCCAATTCCTAATACCTAATCCATTAGAGTAATTAGTACTTAAAGCGTATAACCCGAACGGGTAGTAAGACGCGGTGCTAAATATATATAAATATTTATAATATTAGTATAGATGTGTTGAAACGTAGTAGCTATGTTGGTTATCAGCAAGACTATGGAACCCTGGGCGCGATCACAGGTGTGGCTAACAAAATAAAATTTAATTTTGACAGTTAGGAAAGCTACTACAGTAGATCTACTTTCACGTATTCATACGTCTGGTAATCTGCAAATTTCACTTTTGATATTTACTTGAAGTGCCTTACTATAAAAATGACATTGCATCCGACCTTGATTCAAACTTCAACCTTCCCATCACCATTAATTAAAAGAGTGACGCTTTAAGACCGTGTGACCACCAATGCCAGTGCTTCGTTTAGGAAATAAGAGTGACTCACCTATATAAGTATTTTTTTTTATCCCCGCGTCTTAATATATGTCTAGGCCATGCACATTAATGATAATTACTCTAATGAAATATCTATGAGTGAAAAACCATTTTATAAGTACTTTAAGTAAATTTGCGTGGAAGGAGGGTGGGAAACTATTTAAGGGTAAAGGGAAAGAGAGGGAAGGTCACATTACATGCATTTTTCAGGACAACACGTTTTATAACTAAAAACTCACAAGGTTCTCAACAAATACTTTTTATTTTAGATCAATAAAAAATAACGGATACATCTTTTAACCATGCAAATGCATTATACAATTGTATGATTTTCTCTTAAAAAGGGAAGCAATCACTAAATTTTAAGTTGAAATTTGACTTCACACCTTACCCTTAATTTAGGAAAAATAACCCTAAATAAACCCAACTTGGAATCAAATCCCGACCTCCCTTCATCAGCAGGCCATTATAATACGAGAATAACGCCTTAGACCATTCGGTCTTTGGCGTGGGTAACACACCAATGTAATTATACGAATGTTCTTCCTTTAAAATCTACATTTCTTCTAGAATTGCAAGCCTAAACGGCGCGAGCCCATTATCACCCCCATCACGCAAAGGGGTGCAGTAATCGTGAAGTCGAGTCAATAACCACCCCAGAACCTCATATCCTCTCTCCTACGTTCACCATTATTTAGAAGCACAAGCGAACACATTGTTAACGCTTTGCTGGTCACTTTCGGTCACTAAACTGTGTCGTAACAGTAAAGACTGTCGTTGGAGCAATCAAATTACGTTAGTGAGACCCCTATCGCGCAGTCTTAACTGTTGGAGGGGTACATTGGATAATAGGGTAACAACGACTGGAATGTATGTAGAGAATAGGGCCTTTAACTAGTCCTATAATTTTAACGAATCTGAGATAACTGCACATTAAATACACACTAGGTGATAGTTGCTGCGATGAACGCAGTTTATCGCCCTAAAATATATTCAAAAACTTTTTAATGGGAAATATTTTGTAGAATGATGCTTTATACGATTTTATACAAGGTACACTCGTCCAATTATATCAACTTTCAATAGATTTTGAGATTTTGGTGTATAAATTTATTCAAAACGTAAACTATATACTGTACTGTATTTTCTCTTAACTACAGAATGGAAACCCTTAGAACAACTCTACTACCATTTTTATAGTCATTTACATCTTGTGAATGTGAGGAATGCCAGGTCCCCACCGTGGTTCGGATTCCACGTTAAACTGTAGGTCCTCCATTTCATCTCA
>CABFOW010001888.1:0-36158 GCA_902141385.1 Timema californicum
CCTATACTCTATTATTATCATCATACATTACGGACTTGTATGAAGGTCAATTTAAATGTTTGTTAATGCTGTGGGTCCCTTCAGCGGCCATCTTATTACTAGGGGTCGTGCCCCATTATTTGTTTGTTTATTGTTTGACATGGCCTTGTTTTGCCAGCGCCTAACTCTGGGCTTGCCCCACTCTTTTCTCTTGGGAGTATTGTTATTGTTGAAAATAAATAAACTCTCTTGTGACCAACCTGACTTTTATTTTTGATATAAATAAAGGGGGGGGGGAGTTACATACAAACCAAACGATTTCTTTCTTCTGAAGGTCAAAAAGTAGGAAAAGTAGGACAAAAATGAGCCCTGGGATCATTTGAAATAAATTGGGGTTCTTTGCATAGTGGTAAAGAATTAACAGTACGTTTATTTAATCATCCCTTGGGCAAGTCAACATATACATCATGGCGGCTGACTCTGTATCTTGTGTAATGCATTCTTATTTCTGTTTTAAAAAAAGTCATAATTTGTTTAGTTTATTTCGAGTTTATTTGTAATTCTAGTTTTAATTTTCAGTTTTTGAAGAGTTTTAATGTGTTCATTAAAATATTTACAAGATTGTTTGTGAGGTGAAAGTTTTGGAAGTGAACATGTGCTGAAACGGTCGAGTCCAAGTTTCCCATGGAGGTGGAAGGGTAGGGTATTAGGCATGTTAGATTTTCTACGCCTAACAATTAATGTATTTTTTTTAATATTAATTTTATTCATGCTTATCTCTTTTGGCCAACAAAATAAAGATTAAGGATTAAGTTGTGCTTTCCAAGTAAGCCTAATTAAGTAAATTTGAATTAAAAATATTATGCTTTGTTTATGAGTAGAAAGATTCAACCATCAAAACCAGTAAAACACTGAATCCTCGAATCTCAAATACTTGTCAGGATTCGGTGGATTCGAGTGGTTCGTCTCAAGATATAACCATTAACACATTAACCAATTAACAGGACCTAGACTTTGATGACCTAAAAATGGCATAAAAGTTCTAAAAAATGACTTTAATTCTTTAAAAATGACCTGAAAATGTAATCAAAAAGTTGTAATGAATATACACAACTAAATCAGTCACACCCTTTACAAAGGGAAACTAAAAAATATGTAAGAAATAAAAATCCCTTAACAAATATATTCTTGCATTCTGCTAAAGAGAACATTGATTTACATATATCTGCTTCAGAAAAAAAGCTATCCACTAGCAAAGCAACCTATTCCAGTTTAATTGTAGTGTTTCAAATGGAATCTCTAGTTTATAATCATACAAGCAAACAAGATACAACGTTTATAACCTTTATTATCTTCTCAATATGAAATGCCAGGCCTCCACCGTGGTTCAGATCCCACGTTAAACTGTAGGTCCTCCATTTAATATCACAGTCACCCTAACATTACATATTAGCGTGTGTATAACGCAAACGGGCGATAACACAGCACTAATAATAATAATAATATTCTCAATCTGACAAATGTGCTATTAAAAATTAACTATTGAGTATTAATGCAGTTACAACATATTGGTAGTATTTATAAATATACTTTTTCAACTTAAATACCTAAAAATGGCCCAAAAAGGACGAAAACCCAGAAAACAAATTAAAAATTCAAAAGAAAAAAAATTACCTATAAATAAAGTTTCCACAAGGTGATCATGATCAGAATGTATGTACACATGAGCATTGTCTGCAATGTATCAAAAAAATATGACATATTATCAAAATCCGGAACCTGCAAATGAATCATCATCATCATCATCTGTTTCCAGCCTATGGCCGTGTCAGTTTAGTAAAACGCCTTCATCTTCCTCCTTTAATTTCTTCCATTATTCTCCTCTCACGTGAACACTTTCTGTTATTTATTAAACTCACTTCTATGGTAAAATAGTATGAGGCAGTGGTTTAACTAGAGGTACGCAGATATCTAAGGAGGTAAATATGATTAAAAAAACCAACCAAAAACACACACAAAACAAACACCCCCCTCCACACACTTTTATGATAAACATTGAATCATCATGGCCAATTTAGGGCTAGTCACAAGAGACCCGGACATAAGTACTATCGATCTGGGAGCGCCATAATTATGATAGTCATTAATATTGTTAAATGTAGCTTGATTCTGCTTTTTCTCATTTAAAACTTATTATTTAACACATTATTTTGGTTGCAGTTTATTTAATATATAGAGTAGATTATAGAATATGTATAACTTTATCATGCACTAACAACTTTGGGGGGTACAAAGTTGAAGACAAATCATAATAGATGAGATGTATAAGAAAAACAAAGGTCGAATACCACCGGTCTAAAATATCATTCACAATAAAGTAAATTACTGACGATTGGGAAATCATAGCTCAAATCAGGTTGTGTATTCTGAGGGTTGTTTCCGAGTGGTTTTCCTCTCTCCCTCCTTGTTAATTCCGGTGCACACTACCTCTAAATTCAACCTTTCTCATCCTTAACACGTTAGCATAGTTAGTACTTATGTGTATAACCTGAACAAGTAGGAAGACAAATTACTAAATAAATATTGCAGCAATCAGGTGAAAATGAAACTTTTTACAAATACATTCAACATTATTTATTGTAGATAAGTAACAAAAAGCCCATTTAACATAAATGTATAAGATGACAATAGCCCTATCATATCAGTTTATCAAATAATTAATTCTTATCACAATTTTATATAAACTTTGGCCACAAACTTCACTTTTGATTACCTATATAATTGTGTGACTTTGTTTCCTTCCTTTACCATAACAAGTCTCAAACTTCACAAGGTCAGTTAGCAAGTTAATTACTAATACACAGTCAACTGATGAAGGAAGAAAAAAAATATAATAAGGGCAAAGGTCTACAATTAGTTGGAACTACCTCATGACATTTTAATGTTTGTTGTGTGTATATTATATATATATTTATTTATTCATAACATTAAATATATATATATTTATTCGTAACATTAAATATATATATATTTATTCGTAACATTAAAAGTATTGGTGTAGTCTAATATAAGATTATAGTATGGATAGCCGTGTCTACAGAAACTTTATAAGACGACACACCCAAAAATGTACTTAACATACAAAAACCAGCAAATATTTTTAGTATATTTTCATCAGTTTTCCCTCTTAAGTACTGTAACCAAAATTGGAAGATGAAATGTCTTCTTAGTTTGAGAATATTTTCTTTGCCATATTTTTTAGTTTCTGCCTTCTTATCATGATAGTTTTAATATATTATTATAGTTATTACCCAGTACAATTAGCCAATGCTCATGCAAAAAAAACATAGCAAACATAAATCTCAGGCAGTGACGTTAGTTGAGGCAATGAATACTTTCTTTAAAGGTGTAGGCTGAGCAAGACATTATCAGTATGTAGACTTTTTTTTAAATACTTGATTATTATTTATAATTATATAACATCCCATAATTTACAAAACAAGTGTTTAAGGTTTCATGTCAAGTTTGTCCTGCTGGCTATATATGTTCTAAGATTAATACTATTTTTAAAAGTCAGAAAATGGCTTAGTGCATTCCAGATTCCAGATTGATTCCAGATTGATTCCAGATACCAGATACCAGATTCCAGATACCAGATTCCAATCTAAATGCAAATGCAAATGCAAATCGTTGTTGGTGGTGTTGTTATTGTTGTTGTGGTTTGTTATTGTTGTTATTGTTGTTATAATAATAATTATTATTATTATTATCACCACGTCTTACTACCCGTTCGGGTTATACGCACTTACGCTAATGTGTAATGGTAGGGTGATCGTGAGATGAAATGGAGGACCTACAGTTTAACGTGGGATCCGAACCACGGTGGAGGCCTGGCATTCCCCACATTCACAAGATGTCTTGTCAGAGGTGAAGGAAGGGTTTGGCAATCAGATAAATTTGTGCCGGGACCGAGGATTGAGCCCCGGACCCCCAGCACAGAAGTCTGACACCTTACCCCTAGACCACCAGGTCACCTTCAAATCAAATTGTTATCACAAAAATAGAACAAAGTGTACCTTAACTTTGATATCAATATTATCAACATTTAAGCATTTTAAAATCTGCTCTTTTATTTATTGCAGTCTAAGGATGTTAGCAGCTGGTTTTAAAACTTATATCAATCAATTTATCAAATGGTTTAGAAATCCTATTATCTTTTAAATAAAGGATAAATGGCGCAAAATGGCTATTTTAAAATCAAATACTGAAATTGAACAGAGTATATAAGGGTAAGGCCTACACACTTATCAGAAAACTCTAGGCCTCAAAGCTAACAATTAAAACCACAACATAACACATAATTATGTAATTTTCAGGGTACATCAGTCCCCTTCTTCAGCAGAAGATAGTAAAACATCATATGTACTATGGCAGCATGGCTAGAGGTAGATCTCAGTGACAATGATCAACCTCTACCCATACTGTCATACATAGTCCAGTCTGTGTTTTGATCTCAGTGACAATGATCAACCTCTACCCATACTGTCATACATAGTCCAGTCTGTGTTTTGCTCTCTTCTGCTGAAGAAGGGGACTGATGTACCCTGAAAATTACATAATTATGTGTTTTGTTGTGCTTTTAATTGTGAACTCTAAGGGCTAAAGTTTTATGGTAAGTGTGTGGGCCTTGCCCTTATATCCTATTTTCAATGTTTAATTTAAAATTCTCTTTTAAGAAAAGAAAAACTAAATTTTATGACAATTTGATATGAAAGGGCTGCCTAAAACATAAATCATTATATTTAAGTAGTTTTTTCTATTACATAAAGTAACTTGAATATAAAATACATGCATGAAATATGTGCCTGTGGATATTAACAGATTATAATTTCAGATTTTCACAACCAAAATGAAACTATGATATTTACATATAAGAGACAAAAGTATTAATCAATTATACCTTTGATGCCATAAAAAAGACAGATTCAAAAAAATGTCTTTACAAATTTTATATTTTTTACAAAAATAAAAATTGCAATTGGCATGAAAGTGGCAATTGGTATGAAAGTGGCAATCAAAATTATTCATCACATTAAAATAATTGTGATGTTTGTTAAAGTGCATTTGGTTTTGCTAGCATTGTGGAAGATATTAATTTTTAATATTGCAATATAAAACACAGCCACCTTTATAAACTACTAATATGAGCACACTTCAACAATTGTCTTGACTTGAAAGATACAAGAACAAGTATAAATCTTTGGAGCCAACAATATTATCATTATTAAATTCTAACATCAACTTTACATTATACCAAAGTTAATCAGCAGATTAGTGAGTGATTGTGCTGCTAATAGATTATATAATGCAGTTGAATTCACTTTTAATAAAAAACTCATGATCTAGAAAATTGAGGTGAACTAAAAGAAACTTCCTTTAAAAATATCCAAACACTTGACTTGACCAGACAATCTTTCATTTTAAGTAAAGAATAAAGAGTCAATAATTTTGCCAAATAACTTGAAACACATTTAGTTAATCTGAAATAATTTTTAATTCTAGAAAATACCATTTTTGAGCAAGCTTAAAGTCATTCCCTAATGGGTATTATGCTATAAGGCCATCCTTAAGGGTATGAAAATGGTGCAGGCGCACAGGGCCGAGCTCATGCTTAGGTGGCAGAAGGGAGAAAACAAGTTGGGGTGATCTAGCAAACATTGTAAGAATGTAAAAAAAAACTGATCATGTGGCTTGATCTATTGAACGAGTGAAGAAAATTTTTAGTTTAAGCTCCACCGATTTGTATCTGTCTATCTATGGTGGATTTGTCTCACAAACTTTTGAATGCATTTAACCGATTTAATTCAAACTTGACACAGTTGTTCTTTGTACCTTCATACAGATCAAGTTCGTTGGGGGGCGGGGGGAAGGGGGGATGTAACAAAATATTGGGGAGATATCAAACTTTATGTGTTAAAAAAAAGGCTTCTAGCCTTAAAGGATGGCCCTGCCATGCTATTTGAAAATAATCTCTCATCAAGATTGCACAATGCTCTACGAACCAATTATTTTGCATCAGAATTGAAAACCACTTTGTTTTTCAAGACAAATTTTATATTTTATCAATAAAACTCCCAATCACTTTTTTTTACATATCGTTTAAACAAATTGCTGCTCTGTTCTGGAGAATAACAGAATGGTAGAGATATTTTTAAACTTTTATTAATATAATATGTAGAAAAATAGAGCATAAATAAAAGTAAAAACTGTATCACATATATACATACATACATTTAGATTTTAGTTTTTACTTTCATTTGTGCTTTATTTTTCTATAACTAAATAATTTTATTTAGTACATATTATATTCTTTGCTTAGTGCACTTTATTTCATGCATACCAATTTGTATTAATTAACAAGCTCAAATTTACTTAGCAACAAAATAATATCACGGCAAAGAATGCACATGGAGTAGTTTTACTTGATATTTTTAAATTATCATTTACAATAGTGTGTCAATTGACCAACTGTCAGTTATTCAAAACGTTAAATCATCTCTATGTAAACCTGGGTGCAGAATTATTTTTTTTAGCGTTTTTTTGTAATAAATAAAATGATAGAAAATTAGGAAAATTGTAGAGCACAAATAAAAGTAAAAACACTAACACATATTTAAATACGCTATTATAGCATCGAAAAATCGAAGTTTGTGTTTTTACTTTTATTTGTCCTCTACCATTTTCCTAATATTCTATCATTTCATTTATTACAAATTGTTTTTGCTCGATGCACTTTAATTCATACATATTTTAGCATTATATGTCATTGTCATGTTAGACCATAGGAGATTCATTGTAGTTGCGAGATTTATAAATCAATCAGCTAGGTAGGTGTTCGATTATCTGAGCAAGAAAAAAAATTGTGTTTCTTTATGTTGCAGTCACCTGTAAACTTTGTGTGTAATCTGGTTTATATGTTTGATTAAATTAACAATTTACTATCTGAACGACCCTTGATCTCATTTAGTTCAGTTAGTTGATGTTCTATTGTATTTATCATTTAGTCAACAACAAATATCAAAATTTTAAAACAATAACAGTATACAATGTGTTATGTTTGTTAGAAGAAGAAATTTGTCAAAAGTGTGTTCAACTTTATAGATAAGTGCAGCAACTAGAGAAAACCATTGTTATCTCTATACCCAAACAGGCCTACAGCTTGGGAATACCAGCAGACACTTGACTTTCGATGCCACAGTGGTCAGAGCCGCGGAGTATCTTGAAGAACCCATGGTCACCCCAGTCTGAGTTCCAAGAGTTGGCAACAAGCCAATATGGAGTGCCTTCTTCTGTGCCCCATCCAATTATCTTGATGGCGTGACCACCCAACGCAGTGCCAGTCACATGTTGATACACCCCTAGAACATTTAATTTGTATTAGCACTATCGAGGCAAAGGGCGGGAGTATAGAGGATCTAACAAGAATATGGCAACAGGAGAGTTGTTCTATAGGTGTGTATGAGACCTGCTTTGGAGAAGAGAAGTGCTGGAAAGGGTGTACTTTGTAACCAGTCATATATGCACCAGAAACATGGATATTGAATGTAAGAGATACAACCATGGGAATTAAGTTTGTGAGGAGCATATTGGCTGTCTGAAGGAGAAACAAGATTAGGAAAGAAGTTATCCAGTAAAGAGAGGGAGAACAGGGAGTACATGAGATAGAGGAAGCAAGATTGAAATGTAATGAGGATGAAAAAGGAGAATATATCAAAGAGAATGATGGAGATGAAGTATGTAGGAAAAAGTCTGCAAGGGAGACAAAGAAAGAGATGGTGGAGCCGATAACATAAAGTCTGCAAGTGAGAGGAGAAGAATAGAAGCAATTAGAAGAGGAGGGATAGAGAAGATGGAGTAGTTTTACTAAACTGACCAGGCCATAGGCTGGAAAAAGTTGATGATAATTATTGTGTTAGTTGGTTGGTTTTTAAAAGGCAATCTAAATTAATAAAACAAAATGGTGGTGAATTTTAAAGATACACACGTGTTTTCTTCAGGGGATAGCGTGTAAAATTAACCAAAGGAAAAAGCCAGCCATTTTAAGCCCATTTGGGGATCAAGCCACATTCTCGTAGCTAAGAGTCAAGCATGTTTTCGACTTATTCATTGTTTAGCAAGAATTAAACTAAGAAAAATTTATAAGTAAAAAAACAGGCAAAAATGCAGAATTTTGATAAAAAGTTGCATATTAAATTAATTGCCTACTTTCTTTTGGCAATATTGCTTTTAACTACCTTATATATTTTATGTTTATTTTTCTTGTCTTGTTGACTTTTTTTAACCTTTCTTTTCTTAACTAATTCACTTTATAGAATATTAAAAATAAATAAAAGTTATTAATAATGACTTATAAAAAAACTCTATAGCATCAGCCCATAAGTGAGCTATACCAACTGAGCGGCCACTGCATGATACCGAAGATAGGGCCAACTTTTACAGAAAGAAGGGGTCATGTGGTCAGCACAACAAACCCTACAGTCATTAATATGTTTTTAGACCAGAGGTTCTACTTCTTTAATCAAAATCTGTGAGCGCCAAGGATAAAACCCTTATCTCTGGGTCTTTAGCCAAGAACTATGACCACTAGACTACAGAGGCGGTTAACATAGACATGTTACGCCATATTAACATTTCCACCCCTGTAGTAAGATGTTGAATGTGCTGTACCTGACTTGTATTGAACAAAATCTGAGTAAACAGTGAAGGCTCCTTCCACCGGTCCATTCTTGTATATTTCAAGTTGCATTTGAATCGCATTGTTGTCGACAGAATAGGAGCTTGCACCTGGAAACAACACAATTGTCAATCACACAAGCTGTTAACTATAATAGATGTGCCACATAGGGTAAAAGAGGAATATACAAAGCTTACGTTCTTAATTTAAAGCTATGTCAAATCAACCATATTAATTGATCCGTTCTATATTTGTAGTTTAAATAATTTGTAATTATTTTTATGTTTTTTAAATGCATATAAATTTTAATACCAAGTGTTTAGTAACAGATAAAATTTTCACAACATTTTATTGCAAAATTGTTAAATAGATTTGATCCGAAGAAGATAAATTTATAACTACCACAAAATGTTTAAATCTGGACATCAATAGTTATTTAAATAAACTGCACAGAATGAAAATGAAACTAATTTAATAATATATATTTTATCCACAAGTTTTAATTTTAATTTTAGAAGCTTTATAGTTGTAAAAACACTTTTTTTCTAAAGCAAAGTCGAAATTGACATATATTTAGGAGTGGACGAGATCCCGAACACTCGGGAAAAGGTCAGGAATTTATCAATTCCCAGTTGGTCGGGCGTGAATGACAGTTTTCCGAAAATTTTCGGGCGGGAAACAAAACATAGTGCTCTAAGAAACAAAACAAAGGGCGTGTGCGTGTGTTAGAGCAGTTACTTTCGACTCATCACTGTTACCATGGTCGGAAATTTCTTAAGGAAACCCTTTCAACGATCATTTTAGTATAGTAACTAGACATTGATAGCGCTGCTGTTAATATATCAATAAATTTAATGATTAGTTGTAGAATATCGACTATCTGCCCTATCAATTAACATTATCGAGTATCAACTAGTTTTTGTTTTCGAATTATGATGATCAGTGTTCAGTGAATGGTGTTCTAACTTTAAGTTTTATTCTAATAAATTTGGATAATTTCCTTGATGGAGAACTATCGAGGTAGTTGTTGTGTGTCAGGATGCACAACTCAAAAATCTATTAAACATTGGCTATCTACAAAAGATTTAAACCGATTTATCAAGTAAAAAAAAATTGCAGTCACAAATTTGAACAATAAGATTATTCATTCTAAATTTAGAATTTGTAATTAACATTTTAAACCAGACTATTTCAGCCCTAATACCAAATAAGTTTTATTTAGTATTTAAGGTTATGGGGAGGTATAGGTTGAGGGTAGCATAGTCAAGAGTTGGCCAGGGAGGTGGCTTACAAAACCTATTGGGATTGAGGGGCTTAATTTACCATTGTTAACGATAAGTATGGGAGTCAATATAAATTATAGGACTAACTTTTTTTTTGTTTAGCACACCGGCTATTAACGGCTTTAACTATTTGGGTAGAGATGAGGAAGGTAGTTAAGAGGAATTGAACCCGAATTTAGGTGGAGTGAAGATGGGAAAATCACAGTGATAAGTAATTCTTTTGTTTATAAAAATTATGTAAGATTAAGTTACTTAATATTTAGATGATCCAGGTGACCTGGCGGTTTAGGGGTAGAATGTCACTTCTGTGCTGGCGGCTGGGGTTCAATCCTCGGTCCCAGCACAGATTTATCTGATTACCAAACCCTTCCTTCACCTCTGACAAGACATCTTGTGAATGTGGGGAAGCCAGGCCTCCACAGTGGTTCGGATCCCACGTTAAACTGTAGGTCCTCCATTTCATCTCACATCACCCTTACATTACACATTAGCGTAAGTGCATATAACCCGAACGGGTAGTAAGACGCGGTGCTAATAATAATAATAATAATAATAATAATAATAATAATAATAATAATAATAATAATAATAATAATTAGATGGTCCACAAAAGTTCATTTCATTCCAGTTGAATCGCAAAGACAAGAGACAAACTTTGACTCTGCTTGCCAAAATACACAAGCATCATGTTCTCTTGTGGACCTAGAGGTGATTCCTGAAGGTAATTACTAGCTTTATATATATTTATAATTCAAGCACAAGTCAGTGATAAATCTCTTGTGGAAAGTCTGGAGCTCAGTTCACCTAGCCGAGGTTAAAACCTTGGCCTACCTGTAGGCAGAGATTGAGTGCAAGGCAAGACTAGCACGTTTGTACACACGGGCACTCGTGCGGGTACAAAGTAGGTTTATTATTCTTGCAAACAATTTTCTTTAACAATTATTATTATTATTGTTACTAAAAATGCTGTGCAGGGTGTTTGTCTTTTAAATATATATTAAATAAAATTACTTATATAAAAAAATGAATTGACTTATTTTATTCTAAAATATAAATAATTGAATTACAAAACTTAACTAGCAACTTTATTTAACTTAATACACTAGACCCTATTTAAAATATTATGGCACCTAATTCAAAATTGAAAACTGTTTGAAAAACTTTAATTAGGCCCCATTTTAAAAAGTTTTTTAAAAATTGTTTTCCGGAGTGTAGAAAAACTGTAGGCCCTACTAGGCTTGAACTAATAAAAGATAAAGTATTACTCTTCTTCAAAAATATTTTAGATAACCATGTTCAGGTTTGATCAGGGACATAACCAGGAGAAGAGGGTGGGGGCAATGTAAGGTCGTCTAGCTCAACTGGATTTTAAATAAAATATACTAACTTGGATGCTTTTAAAAAAGATGTCAAAATATATATTTAATTATAATAATTTGAAGAAAAAAGTTACATGCCAAAATTGTTTAAATATACATTTCAATTAAGGTGCTTGGGTGAATGGTGTTTTTTAGAGCATCATCGAGTTCTATTCTTTGATCTGTTTGTACAAATGTGTGTAAAATTTAGCTTTATAAAAACTGCTCACTAACCATTTCTTCATTTATTTCAAGTGTTTCCAATTTTTTTTGTAACTTTTTATTTATTTCTGTTGACATTTTTAACCTTTATTGAACAAAATTGTTACTACTGTATGTTTTATCACACAAAAAAAAGTTACCTATGGAACCAAATTATAATGGGTAGGTATAATGAAGGAAATGCATTTGTAATATTGAATAGATAAACCCGCACCAGTGACCTAATGAACTAACGCACTGATCTTGTATATTGTTGATGGGGAGGACAGGGTGTGAATCTTAGCTTAGTAAACTGAAGGTTTTTCTTCATATGTGATTTATTAATGTGTTTTTAATCTATTCTCTCTGACACACTAATGTATGCTCACTTTCTATCAACTACTTTACTCATCTTTAATCAATTAAATTAAGTCGTTAATATACCATGTGCTGAATGTAACAACAACAACAACAACAACAAAAAACCTCTGTGAAAAATTACATGTGGGGGAACCAACCCCATTGTACTCGGCTGGGGTACTAACCTCTACCTCTCCATCACTGGCACCTAGTAAAAATTGAAGTTGACGCCTTAGGCCCATCCTTGTGCTTAAATTTTTGTGAGGCCCCGGTTTATTTATAGTTTCATTTTTCAAATAAATATAAACCATGACTTGTGTACAAGCCAGATTTGAAATAATAGTAGTTTATTATTTACATCAAAATTAGCATTACTTATCTACAATTATATTTTCTTTACAACAATATAAACATAATTTTATGTTTTTCGGCAGTACACACTCCTTCAAAAACTATCAGCAAAGCATGTGTGCTTTCTTCGACATTGGACCTTACAACAAGAAAAAGTTGGCCATCCAGGAATGAAGACTATTTCAAGAAAATAAATTTGAAAACTGAACATTCAATTTCAAATATTTATGTTTAATTAATAGGCTTAATTCACTAAATTCCTTGGATATATTATTAACTAGTTTATTGAACCCAGCTTCACAAAGGTGCAAAAAGAATCACAATGTTATATTTCCAGCTCAAGCTGTTTGTAAGATAAGAAAAAACTACTTGCTCACAATTTTAATACCCAGTCAAGTTAAAACACACCAAAAAGTTGTTTATTTAAATTATTTAGTGAAATTTTGAGCCCCCTGCTTCTTGGCACTAATTTTTGTATTTCAAATTTTCAGTATTTTATGATTATTTATGGTGGTCTACCTGTTGGCTTGAAAATATTTTAATTTATTTTAGTTTTTTAAATTATTAGCTGGCCCTTATTTCATAACCTTAATTTTAAAATATAAAAACTTAATACATTTCTAGTTAACTATGGTAGTCCCTGATCCTTATTTTAAAATTCCTATCAAATGTCTTCATTAATTCACACACACACCCTCCATTTGACTAACCAATATTTAGAAGAAAAATAAATTGGTTTATTATGGTAATTTGTGGTTGTCTCTGCACGTTTATATAAACCTTTATTATTGATTATACTGACAAGTATTCTTTATTAGTTGTGACAATCGCCCCAAAGTTACATTTTTAGGTTATATTTTAAAATTCTCTCAATTTGTGACAGGTCACAACTTAGAAAACTTTTCGATAGAGCCAAAAACAACAAATAAGGTTGAGATTTTCTTATATAAGGATTCTTGGACACTTTCCCTGTATTTTAATGAAGGTTTTAAGTTATTTTTCAGCCTCTTACTAATTACACTTTTGAGTTCAACTATTTTTTGGGGGGAGGGGGGAGGAGCGGGGTTGTATGAGTGAGATTTTATAACTGCTGACAAATTTATTTTATTTTTTTCAGCTCCAAAACGGAGAAGAAACATTTCAAAAAGACGTCATCACCCTCTTTTGAAGGACGTGAGTGTGCTAAAGTCTGCAGATCTGACTCCTAAAGCACACACACCCTATATGGGTGCGCCAACTATTTCAAGAGGCTGGCAAAATATCACTGTAAAAAACCTAACTTACTAAAAAAGACTTGAATAAACCAACCACTTTTCTGAACAAAACATTTTTTGCAATATTAAATGAAATCTCGCTGCCCGAAGGTATATAGTGTCTCAAATAGAAACATAAAAATAGAAACCTAAAGGACAAAGATTTCTTCTAGAAGACAAAATTTTAGCCCTATCACAGCCATAATTCTTGCAAGGACACATGGGTAAATTTATTGGTAAGAATAAATATAGTGTATTAATAATCTTGTAAATTGATGGGCATATTCAAATAGGATGTAATTTGTCTAGAGGTTAGGAGAAATGTGTGTAGAAACCTTTATGTTTTCACAAGGCTATTTAACATGCCCTTTCTGAAAAAAACTGATTATATAGGCACAATATGAACAAACTAACTTATTACTATGACATACTCAACACCCAGTATCAATGACCAATAATTTACCAAATATAAATTTCCGTTCATGCTGGCAAATCAACCTGGTACCAAATCTACCCACACCGGTGGTTTAGGGATAGTCGTTGGCTCGCACTCTCTTGGTCACACTTGACAGTTCACTTGATGTTCAAATCTCAGCCGGTTTAACTGAGGGGGGTTTTCCCAACCCCTCTCCATGTTTATGTGGGTTAGCTTACTATCACTATTCAATACTTTTCTTGTTCCTGTCCCATTAGCTTAAGCCATTAATAACTAGTGTGCTGAACAATAATAACAAAAGAACTATACACCTAGCACAGTAGTCAGGCCTGTAGAGAAACTTGCTTGGCGATAAATATCTTTATGCTAGGTGTGGAAATATTCCAGAAAATTTAAAATGGGTGAATGATCTATACAAAATTTGAAAATGATGGGTCCAAGTATCATCTTTCTAAGTTTATTACTTTCAAAGATTTCTACCACACAAGTTTCTAGAAAAATATACCTACCCACAGATAGTTTATTAATATTTTCCATGCTACAGCCCATTCCACATACACAAATATACATATAGCTCCTTGTATAGCACACCCAATATTATAATCTTTACTAAGTATTTTAGTCATTTTTTTACTGAAGAAAACCCATGTGAATACACATTAGTTTTAAAATTGTGTTTATATAGTGATTGCTTTCAATTTAGAAATATTTGGTATAATTCACTTGCAAGCAAGTCATTTTATTTCATGGAGGTTCAAGCGGGTGGTTCAAACATTGCCCTAACCAGGATCCTATTTCTGGGTTTGAATCTCGGTCGGGTGAACTGAGGGAGGTTTTCCCTAAATGGTTTCCCACTCTCCCTCCACGCAAATGCTGGTTCACTTCCTCTAATTCAACCTTCCCAAGTCCTAATCCATTAGAGTAATTAGTACTTTAAGCGTATAACCCGAACGGGTATTATTATTATTATCATTATTATTAATAAAATACCTTCTTACCAAAAAAATATCAAGTGCTTTTGACAATTAACTAAATAATCAAAATATTCGACTTAAGTAAAATCATTAACAGTGTTGCCAATGACATATAAGTGTTGTAGCTAAATTAGTACCAGAAAGTTGCTAGATGGTGGCTAAACGAAAAATTAAATATCATCAGATTTGTCGCCAAACCAAAAACGCATATATTAATCTGAACTGAAAGTAAGATACATCAATGGACCGAGCTGATTCCCGGGTCTGGAACAATGTCATTGTGATTTGTGAATGACAGATAGAGAGTTTAGAGTACTTCTGTAAAATGAAGCAATACAATGCAGTATGATAGTTTATAAATCAAAATTCTACAGCATTAAAAAAAAATTTAAATGCACATGAACTTGATAGAAAATTAAAGAAAGTTGCCAATCGGCAGATCACTTGCTAAGCATCAGAGTCACTAAATTGGCAACGCTGATAATTAAGAGTGCAAAACATATTTAAAACACCCAGTCAGGTGGTATGTATTTTATTATCAATTTTATTAATATGTATGGATAGCTATGTTAGATTAAAATTTAATATAGGTTGTTGATCACAAACACATCTTTACACTATCACACAATAAAATATATTATAAATTGATTCATAACAATTCAAACATCATTGAACGCTGACACTACTGTTAATGGCATATGACATCACCAGTATGCAGTATCTCGAAAACTATACAGCGCACGTCAAAATAAAATAATGTGTCTTTTATTTTTATTCTGATCTTCTAACTAAATATAACTTAGTTTTAGGCTAAACTCCTCCTTTAATACATTTGGTGACAAAAATACAATGATACAAATTGGAATATAAATGGCGAAATTAAATAAAGATAAGGCCTTACTTGAATTTTTTATTTGGCTTTTTTAACTAAAAAATATTTAAGAAATAAAACTAAATAAAAAAATGGGAAGAAAATCAAATCAAGGATTCTAGCCATAAATAAGGTTCTCGCACCATATTTGAATAGCCCGCAGACTCATGCTTAGTTCTGTAACCAGACACCACTAGCGCTGGCGCAAATGTTAACCCTCGATACAGAGAGATCGCGATGAGAGCCAACCAGGAATAGAGTAAAAGGGGTGTTAAACAAACACCTTTAAGGGGAATCAAAACTAGAGAGAACGTTTAAGGGGTATTAAGCATAGATAACATTTAGGAGTTTTTAATAATCCTAAATAGCTTTTAAGAGGTTTCAAACCTAAATAATATTTTGAAGTTTCATACTTAGAGCACATTGAAGAGGTGTCAAACATTATGTTTTGTAATATTTTTTGCGCTCTGCAAATGATTAAATATAAAACACGATTTTCAAAAGAAATTAACTAGTTAAAATAATTTCCATAAAAAAATTAATAAAATGTACTATTTGATTTGTATTATTTGATATCAATTCAAAATTTTGTTTTTTATTTGATAAAAAATGCTATTTGCAAACCTCTACTTTATTGTTATTTTTAATATTTATATTACCTTTAGCAATTTTTTTTAGGACCGCGTCTTATAACCCATTCCAGTTATACACCTATTTACTATTGACTAGTGTGTTAGGAATAAGAAAGATTGAATTTAGAAGTGGTGTACCCAAATTTGCGTGGATAGTGGGAAACCATTTAGGGAAAACCACCCTTAGTACACTCAGCCAGGATTGAACTACAACCTTCCCGCCATCAGTAGTCTAATCTATTGCGAGAGTGATGCCTTAGACCATGTGTTCAGCGAAGTAGGTTTTATTAATAATATAACTTTTAAAAGTCTTACCATATTAGTTTAGAAATCAAAATTTTTAATCTAAAATTATCCTAAAGTGTAATTTTGAAATTTCTCATTCCTGTCCCAAGTCCCGATATTTTGACTCATTTCTCGTCCTGTTCCCGTCCCGAAATAAAAAAGTATTTCCCATCTATCCCTACATATATTCGAAGCAAAATTTAAATTTTCAAAGCTTCGCACTAGCCTACTACCAAATAAAATCCAAATTGTACAAACCAAAATGCAAATCCTTCTTGTATGGCACATCATAGCCCTTCTCACAACTCCTAAAGCATTTGGGGGTAGATCCTTCCCCTGAACATGGCAGTCTGGTTCCATTTACGTGATGCTCGCAAGGTTTGATTTTGTATGGCTGACAACCCTAAAAAGCATGGTCATTACCGGTACTTGATTAGTTACTTACATAAATGCAACAAGGAATTAAATAATGCTAGTTTCCTTAAAAACTAGCAATGATGTATAGACATTATTTGATGTTTATTGTTATTAATTGTTACATATGTGTGTATCCCAAATGGGTGGTGAGTGAGAGACACTGACCAAAAAAAAATAATGAATTAACAGCTAGAAAATGACCTGTATGCAATGTTTTCTTTTAAATATATTGGTCGCGGGCTGGCCACTCATACAAGTAAAATTAATGTACAATTCTTGATTTCCCAAGGAAAAAAAATCCAACTAATGACTGGAAGAATGCTGTCCTCTTTACAATGGCAGTAATAGTGAATGTTAAGAATTATAGGGCTATTAGTTTGACCAAGGTGAATGCGATTAGAATGAGATATCAAAGAAATGTGTGTGGAAAAACTCGTACAGAGTCGGTAATGAATGGGTGCTGAAGGAGGGCAGTTTAAAATGGAATCCAATTGGACAATGTGAAAGAGGTGTGTTATGATGTTTGAGCACGTTGAGAGGATGAGTGTGGATCGAGTTAGGAATCAAATATATTATAAGAGAGTTTGTTATGTTTATAGTTAACTACCACATATTTTTTATTTATTTATTTGAGATATATAGCATGCACTTTCTCAATCAACTGGTTATATCAACAAAAGATAATTTATATGAGCAAGCGCGAAAGGGCCTTCCGGGATTCTTTTGCATGCTAAAACCCCGGCTGGGTTTGAACTAACAAACATTGAATTACCATATTGCACAAGTATAATATTCATTTTGTATCTGGTATTTATTCTTAAAGAGCAACCCAAATTTACAGGGGGAAGGTGTGACTTAAGGAATTCCATTGCTGCCATGTTAAGTAAGTAAAGAGAGTAGAATACTACAATATGAGTGATTAGTTTAAGATTAATGTAAACAGTTATGTCGAATTTATGAGAAAACAATATATTAAATTCTAAAAAAAATTATTTCAAAGCCTAATCTTCCTACCTGTTTCGAGTTGTAAGAACCTCCACTGACAATACCAATGTCTGTCCAATAGCTCCAAGCCCCTCCAGGGAAGCCACCATTGCATCCAAATCCACATGAACTGCAGCAGGAGACTAAGTCCTCCGCTGAGAAATGAAAGTGTACGTTGGCATCCGAGTGAATGCACACTCTGTCAGACATCGCTTCAACGGCCCCAAATGCCTGATAAATTGAAAACATTTTTTGAAACTGACAGTTTCTTAATATGGAATATAAAAAAAACTACTCTTGTGTTTTTCAAAAAATAAAATAATCATAATAAACAACACACTCTTTTTAATTTACTTAGAATGAATAGGTTTATAAAAGTAAAATAAAGTAGTATTGTGATCATAAATACTAATTAGGTTGATTAAACAAGTGCCCCTATTTTTGTGCAGCAAGCTTTATAGCTGTAAATTAAGGTTGAAAGGGGTTGGATGTGGGAAAGTTTTACTTAATAAAAAGGATAGTGGGGGAATGCAAGAGATAGTAAGATTTTTTTTTTATAATTTGAATTTTAAGTGTCACAAAGTAAACTTAGTTAGTTTATTTATTGTATTATACAAATCATAATAAGACTAAGCAATTGGCCCCATGGAGATTTTACCCAAATTCTCTTGGAAGTACTTTGCCTGGAATAAGACTTAAAAATCATGTACCTGGCTAAAACGTGAGAATATTCAAATGCCATAGGGGGCACTAAATAGCTGTTGTCAAACTGTGTTAAATAAAACAACATTATGTAGGCCTATTAACTCTTTTAACTAAAGTCATCCAACAAGATTGTTTACCTCAAATCATATTTAAAAGTGTATTTTTGAGTAGGCTTACAGATGGTGTTTGTATGTTCACTATTATAATTATTAGCTAGGTATTGTAAGATGTTACAACCTGAACGAGTAGTGAGTCAATAGTATTAGGAAGTAATTCAAATAATTATTTAGTTTGACTATACGCACACTTGTTTGTCCAATTACACATATACTAGAATTCCTGGCACTAGGGTAGATGGTGTACTGGTAAATTTGTTATCTTAGAAGGTTTTATGTTTTAGAATAAGTATAATATTTGGAAGAAGGTATAGGAAAGGTGGATAGAAACATATAAAAGGGAGACAAACACAATATGGCCTTTACAATGAAAAGAAGAACAGTGTTCACACTTTACACTGCTGCCAATGGACAAGGAGGTAATGGTTGCCTCTTAAAGAAAATTGATCGTCACCGCCCAATCCCCCGACCCAGGTTTCATTCTATCGGAACTCATCAGGGAGGAGTGTGAAACGCGCAACGCAACTTCCTAAAAGAGAAAACCTGATGTTTTAGAATAAGAAAGTGTGTGTCATGTATTGTAATGAGTTTAAAGGACACGGTGTATATAAGATTAAGAAAAGGTTACAAACCCAACAAGATCCACATGATCCTTGGTCCCTAATCTCCTTGATGGTCGGACAGTCAGGCCAATGTTCCCTCGAGTCAAAACTCTCTGGTAACTGCTCATTCTCCACAGAATGGATCTTCACAGGAAGGCGAAAGTGTCTGGAGTCAGGATGCACACCCATGAGGCGGCGCAAGTAGTGTTCTGAAATATCTTCAGCGAAATTACGCCCTGCCTGTAAACAAAAAAAGTTGTATTTTATATCTCAAGAGTTGCAATTGGGGTACATTTAGAATGTGGCAGCCTTCAGTCTGCTGCGCTGTTTATAAAAATAGGTAATCATTTACATTAGCTTTATTATTGGGCCTATAAAACTTCTTCTTTGTCATTTGAAGATAAAAAACTTTGTACAAATGTATGAATAAATACAATAAGAAAATGAGTAATCAAATACCAACATTAAGATTTTAATTTTAATATTAATATTAATCATTTATCTGTTTGTTATTGTAATAGAGAAAAAAAATTTGGATGGTACAAAATATCAAGCATTACAGACACTTTTTTTTTAACCAAAATATTCCTATTTTAAAATATAGTTTACATAGTTATATTAGGGAAAAAGAAAAAATAGCTCGCCTAAGCCATTGACACAGACAAGGTATGCATCAGACACTTAGCCTTACTGGGGTTCGCTGTGCTCCTTGAGCCAAGTTTAGTCCTTGGACACTGGGCAGTGTTGGTTGCAGTTTTCAGTGATAACACCACATCCAAGTGAAACAACTCACTTTCAAACTGTTCATTGAAAAGGGGTGGCGGTCTGAACACAATATTTCATCTAACAGCAATCCCCCCTCCCCCCCCTCCAGCTCACACCCTTACCCCTTTTCAATGAACAAACCTTTTCTGACAAGTAACTAGTATATGTATTTGAATATTATTTACAAACATACAATTTGCTTGAACAAAAAAAAGGACCATTGTATCCTACATTTTCTTCGTAATATGCATCCAAGAAGAGAGTGTGTTGTACCTTTGGACAAATCTCACTAATGTTAGTTTGTATTGGATATTTTAAAAGATTCATACAATACACCTGAAACATTTGAACTGTCATAGTTTTGGCACCTTTTGGAAATTTTTATCACAACCCCAAATCAGTTATTACATTTTTTAAATTTATTTTAGGTACACACTGTTAAACTGTCCAACACTACAACCAGTGTTGTGGACATACCCTTGGAAAACATTTGTTGTACCTGTAGACTTTTAAAATCCCAGTTCTACTAATACAAAATAAAATTGTTGGCTCCCTAAATGAACAAGCTTGATTAAAATCATAATTAATTTATATTTACATGACATTTGGACTAAACATTTAGACTTAGGTTAGCAAAAAACTATTGAAAATATGGTTCCAGATTGAAAGCCATTCAAGGGAATGTTTACTGAACATTGTAGGTACTAAAATTTGTCGAAAATGAGAGGTGAGAAACTTGTCTCTCTGAACCACCAAGATATCGGGTGTGGAAGCTTGTGCTGGATATTTGAGTCACTGCTATCATAAATATCCTCCTTTACTCTGATAAGTTTGTGTTCTCAACACACACAAAATATTTTACCTTGAAATCCAAGGTACTTTATTCACACTTCTGCTAATTTAAAAAATAACATTTTTATTGCCCAGATAACTAACTAAAACAAAATCTCCTTTCTGAATTGGTGCAAATTGTTTCATTAGAATTTCTTTATTTTTTTTATAAGTCCTAATGTTCCAGAAATATCGTCTTCTGACGATGATAGTACTTTTTCATCATCTTCATCCTCTGAGATCAAGTCAACCAAGCACAACTTCTTTACTTTTGGTTTAGTAGGCTTATTTTTTAATTTTGAGTTTTCTATTTCAATTTTCTCTGGGGTATCTGTTTATATTCTTTACCTTCCTCTCTTCCTCCCACCGTGCTTTACATGGTGCGGCTTTAGGAAAAGGCTTAATCATTTCAGGGGAAATTTTGCGCTACCCAATTGTATTGGTACAGTAGCCCCGTGGCTTCTTTGGTGCTGACTGACAGCTCACAGCTGACTTCTGACCGTCAACATTTAGGCATATACCTGAATTTTGATTGTCAAAAGTGACAGCTACTAAACACATATTTTTGCAAATCATCTGGTTCGGCGTAGGGATATGTAATTTGGTCTGGTAACTTTTTAAAGCCGTCAGTCAGCACCAAAGAAGCCATGGGGCTACTGTATGTTGGTTGATGTGCTTGTTGGACTGACATTATTCTGAGTAGGAATGTTGGTTGATGTGCTTGTTAAAGGATTGACTATATCCTGACCAGGTAGATATGTCAGAGGTTGGCCTGTTACATAAGAGGAAAGGTACTCATCCTCTCCAAAAATATGTTCATTCACTTGATGAGTTCCAGTAACTTCAAAACCCTTAATAATATGTTTAGGAGTGAAGGCTAACATGCATTATTATTATTATTATTAGCACCGCGTCTTACTACCCGTTCGGGTTATACGCAGGCTAACATGTAGGCTTTGCCACAAATTTCTGCCACTTCATAAATGGTGATGGTTTGCCTGGATTTGCAAACAACCATTCTGATACAGCATTGTTGCAATTTTGGTTTTGTATGGACCAAATACAGTTCTGCCCAATGGCTGCAATTTAATAAAGGTGCGTGGGAGAAGTGTAGTTAGAATCACTCCAGCATCTTTCATATGATTAATCACAGGTTTTGAAAGATGACTGTCATGGTTATCCAATATCAAATTAACCAGGTCTTTGGATGGGTTCACAAAATTAATGAAGTTATCCAAATACTGCAAAAAAGAGATTCATTCGACTAACCAGAAATATTTGCCCCACCAATTGATCTAGGTAGGGCACCCTTTAGCATGTGAGTTTTAAAATGCACTCTAGAAAATATAAGCATAGGAGGCACATGATTGCCTGCTGTTTTGGTTTCTGCAATCATTGTGCTTATTTACTCCTTGTTAGCTGCCTCGGTGGCGTAGTTGGCTAACATGATAGTTTCATGTTGTGCTCGACTGCAGAGGACAGGGAGATTGAGGTTCAAATCTCGGTCAGGTGAACAGGGGTGGTTTTTCCTAAATGGTTTTTCACTCTCCCTACACACAAATGTGGGTTCACTTCCTCTAAATTCAATGTATAACCTGAATGGGTAGTAAGACACGGTGCTAAATAAATTAATAAATACTCCTTGTTCACCTGAAGTGATGCCTCCCCCTTGTTTTATGCCTTTGGGTGTTAAAATATTAGGCTGTACATGAAATGTTGAGTTACCAGTTTCATCAAGGTTGGATATTTGGTTTGGAAATAACTTATTTCTCCCCAAAAACTCCTTGTAATAATCAAATAAAGCTTTAACATTGGTTTTATTAAAAGTTGTAGACATGGACAAACTTGTGGCCTCTGGTTTACTTAATGACAAAGCAAACCGTTTTATAAAAACCCTAAGCCATTCTTTTACTGCCAACTCAGGTCATCATATTAGGGGCTCACTTAAAATATATCATGAATCTTTTAACACTGTAAACTATGGAACAAATTCAACTTTAAATAAAATGACTATAATATATAATGCTACTCCAACAGATATCTCGTGCTTACTGAAACTGACAAATTTCAAAAAACATTACAAATTTTTACTTTGCCAAAAAAATAACTTAAGCCAAACATAGTAAAATTATGTAAAGTTTTTGACCACCACTCCTTTGTGATTAAAATAGCCATATAATACTGTAAAATATTTTACTCAAGTAGTTTCATCCTATCTACTCGCCTTCAATCACAATTATTATTTCTCTAAAGAGACCTACATGTATTGTTTATTATTGTAATACTAATTAATTTTCCCCAAATTTCATCTTTAATTCAAAGGAGCTTTCTCATTATTTATTTGTTATTAATTTTTTTCTCACATTTATTGATAAAATGCATTCATCGATATTATCATAAATATTTCAAAATTATCTAATCTGACACAATGTACTGCTGTTTGTGTTTTGTATATTTTTGTTTTGAATTTGTTTTACTTTTATTTCATGATCAAATGTTTGTATTGTCTTTTAATCCATGTAAAATTTCATTTTTATAAATCCATAATCCTATTAGCGAGCTCAACCTCTTTGGATCATATAATTATCAAATAAAAAACTTATCTTTCCATTTAGCTGAACACATGATTTTAGCTATATCTGCAAATTGAAAAGCAAGAATTATTCTTGTCTCCTTCTTTGCTAAGCCATAGTGTAGCATAGCAGCCAGCTTAAGGTAGTCAGCAAGTTGATTTTCTTGTTCTCTAGTACCTGTAAACACTTTTTTCACATCATACTTAAGTGGTATAGACCCGTTAACACGGTGTTAGTGGACTAATGCAAGTTTACTAGTATTAGCTTATTAACATTCTAGTTGTGTTGACACATATTTTTCACTTGTATTAGTATCTCTTCTTAAATCATGGCTGAAAATGAAGTGGTGCTAACTGGTCTCTCTATCGGATCCATTTTTTTTTTATCATTGTGTCTTATTTCTCGTTCGGGTTACTATACACATATACTAATCACGCTTATGTGTTAGGAGCTAGTAAGGGTTAATTTAGAATAAGATGGGCGGCCAAATAAATTACAACTTTTCAATAAACGCAATTTATCATAATTAGTTGACCTATTTAAAAAAATTGTTTTATATAGACAACATAAAAAAGTTATTGATTAGTATGTCTCTTATTTATTAATTTCTTAATACCTTAAAATACATTTCAGTTGATCCCAAATAATTATTATATTATTTTGCTTGATTTTTTAACTCACTTAGCATACATGGTAAATAAATTTAAACTTAATAAGGTCAATAAATCCCAATACAACCAAATTCGGTTGGGCATTTTTTTAAATAGACCTAACACAGTTTTTTTTAAACCCTGTTTTATCTGTTGGTACACTAATAACAACATATCTTGTTAAATGCTAGCTAGGCCTAAAATATTATTTTAAAATAATGATTAATTAATTTGTATATTGGTTTGGATATTAACTATCTGGTTTGTTATGAGACAATAATATTATGTTGTGTATCTACTCAAGTTGACAAAGCATTACTACAAATTGTTTGAAGTGTATGGGCTGAACATTGTTAGTTAAAACTTATAAAGATTGATTAAAGTGTCAAATGCAAAGATCGAAAAGCGTGTTGATTTTGCATGAAAACAGCCGGCCATTCATACCTTACTTGCCGATAACATGAATAATATGTTGCCAGAACTAATCACAGTAACTACACTGTTTTATTATATTTTGTGATTGTATGTAGAAAAAAATTACACATGCCACGTTGATTGGTAGGAAATAATGGTTTGATAAAATTATTTATAGCATTTGTTTATCGATATTAAATAATAACTCTTACAAGGCACATTTGCAATATTTACATAGGCCCAACATTTTATTTTGGACACTTCTTGAGAATATGCACACCTGATATAACTTGACAATATCCTCCAGTGCATTCTTATCTTTATAATTCCAGTGTTTAAAACTGTTGATAGTATTTGTTCTTGCCTGATCTGTATTTAGTTTTTCAGTTCATATTCATATTTCAGTTAATAAACTACTTTCAATACAGTAATGTTTGATGTTTGTAGAATAAACATTCTATAAACCTGTGGTGCCAAGATTTCAGGTTATGGGACCAAAGTCCTTTAAAATGAACGAATATTTATTATTGTCTGTGTGCATCGAGAATCAACATTAACATTAAACTTAAGAAAACTAATCATAGAAGAAGCCTTGTTAGCCACCGTGACAGATGAATAAAAGTATCGTGTTCCATTATTTGATGGTTCAAACTTCAATAACTGGAAGTTTATAATGGAAACGCTGCTTGATGAACTAAATTTGCTACAAGTAGTTCAACGTGATTACCGTACAAAAGTAATTTTCAATGAAGCTGATAGTTCTGAAATCTCGAATAAGAAGACAAAAGAACTGGCAGAGTGGAAGAAAAAAGATCGAAAATGCAAGTCTCAATTAGTCCAGAAACTTTCAGACAACGTTCTTGAATGTGCCAAGGATAAAGAATCTTTGTTCGAGATATAACTTTCCCTATTAATACCTACGCAAGAAAAGGCATAGCTAACCAGTTACTTCAATGTAAAAGTCTTTTATTGATGAAGTTCGATCCATCAAGTGAAACTCTGGAGGTACATTTTAATCGATTTGATAAATTGATTCATGAATTACGGTCAACGGGTGCTACATTAGAGGAATTAGGTAGTGTTTGCCATCTTTTAATTATCATGCCGAACGAATACAATGTAGTTGTTACTGCTCTTGAATCTCTGGCCGAAAATTTGACATTGAGCTTTGTAAAAAATAGGTTATTAGATGAGGAACAGAAACGATTTTTGGAAGGTATAACAGCAGAAGTCATAACCTCACATTCCTTTATGACCCAAGCAAATTGAAAAGTTACACAGGGCCATAAGAAACAGTCTCAATATTTTTATCAACATACTATGCCTAATCAAAACACTCAGTGAAGTAAACTTCAATGCAAAATTTGGACATGTGATCTCAGAATGCTGTAAACTTAAGAAGAAACAGAGTGAAGATGAAAAGAAAGCCCAAGTCACCAAAGTTGAAGAAGTAGAGTTCAGTTTGGTAGCCTTGGAAGTGGATTCCGTCTTGTTTACATACTGGTATCTAGACTTGGGAGCTTCAAAACACATGATCTGTGCTACTTATTGTCATCTTCTAACTAATATTCATACTCTTTCAAGTCTTGTGAATATCAAGCTCGCAAAATCAGGCGTAAGTTTAAAAGCAACAAAAGTTGGTGATATCTGTGCGTCTTTTGAGATGGATGAAAAAATCAATATGATCAAGCTGGGAAGTATTCTTATCGTGCCTGGTCTACAACACAACCTCTTATCAGTTAGACAACTGAATTCCAATGTATGCAAGGTAATTTTTGAAGAAGGCGTAGCAAAAATTTTCAAGCATGATAAACTTGTAGCAGTTGCATCCGAGTCTGCCAAAATGTATTTAGTGACATTTTCTGTTCAAAAATACCTGTGCCAATGTTGCTGAGGTAGATTGTACAAATCTTTGGCATAAACAACTGGCACATATCGGCAATGCCATTTTAAAGTCTCTTTGTGAAATGGTTGATGGAATGAACGGTGTGTGTAAACAAAAACTTACAAATCGAGAATTTCTATATGAGCATTGTATCCAAGGTAAAAATGACTAAATTGCCTCATGTGAAAACTCACGCAAGGGCTAAGTGCCCCTTGCAGCTTGTCCACAATGATGCCATGTGTACAATCAGACCTACATCATATGACAGTAAGAGATACATACTTAACCTAATTGACTATTACAGTAACTTTACCTATGTTTACACAATCAAAGAAAAGTCAGAGCAATTAGAGTGTTTTAAGAAGTATGAAACTTTAGCAACTGTTCATTTTAATGAAAGAATAAACCGCTTCAGGTGTGGCCGAGGTGGTGAATACTTATATCCAGAGATGAGAAAATACTTTGAATTCAAAGGCATACAGTTTAAATATACTATCAGATATAAACCCTCTCAAAACGGAGTAAGTGAACGCAAGAATATAACACTAATGGAGTGTGTGTGGTGTATGTTATTAAGTTTTTTTTTAAAGATCTCTGGTCAGAAGCTGTGATGACAGCAGTATATATTGTTAATAGAAGCCCAACAGTAGCCTTGGATTGTAAAACTCCTGCTGAGGTCTAGTATAGTCAACGTCCAAACTTGTCAAAATTGTGTGTGTTTGGCTGTATTGGCTATGTGCACATCTCTAATGAGCTACTTAGAGAAACTGAACAATCGTACCCAGAAGTGCATCATGGTCGGCTATTGCCCCAATGGCTATAGGATGTGGAACCCTGTCAAAATAAAGATTGTTTTGGCATGTGATGTGGTTTTTGATGAAAATGCCACTTGGAATGGAGAAAACAAGACAACATCCCCAGCAATGAGAGCACCAATACTTTGTGAAACAGTTACCATTCCATCAGAAGGAAGCCTACCTTCAGGCGAAGACAATAATGAAGAGTTGGACAAATAAACGCCTCCACTGTAGCATTAGCCACTAGCTAAACACTACAAAGAACAAGATATACAAACGACTTACCCAATTGCACCAACTCCACTAGTGGCTGGCTCTACAACACGCCCGGCTAGCCCACCGAAACAACCCGCATGAACCAGACAACCGTCCAAACTGTACTGAGAGACACGCCCATTCAAACATTCAAGAACAGCCGTCCCCCACCCCTGGTCTCCGATTGGAAAGAACATCGCTAGTGCCCAAGTTTTGTTTCCTCGGCCGTCTACAAGGTTGTAGGTCGTCTCCCACCATGTTCTGGTTCTTTTGTTCCCCCCCTCCCCTTCTTTCCCCTTTCTGTGACCTGTGCTTCAGCGTATAAAAGAGTGCCCGTGTGAAGGATGAACTACTCTGGGACTGGCTCTGGTTATAGCTAGTGCAAACGAAGGCAAGGATAATAACAATGTAAGCTAAATTTCCTTTTCGGCGTAGTCGTCTATGTTTTCAAAATTCTCTTTCGGCAGTTAGGAACCATTTCTTATATCAATTGACTTAAAACTTGGAACTTTCATTGTGAACTTTTTCACTTGCGTATGTGTCAAAGATAAATGGACTTAAAGTTTAGGACTTTAACTAAAGTTGAAATATCTAATGGTAATGTTTATATTTCTTTTTCACTTGCGTTTATTTCAAAGAGCAACTAACTTTAACTTTAAACGTTTACTCTTACTGTGTGTGTCAAAGATTAATCGAAATGAAACTTAAGACTTTGACTAAAGATGAAATATCTAATGGTAATGTTTATATTTCTTTTGAAATTGTATTTATTTCGAAGAGTAACTAACTTTAACTTTAAACGTTTACTCTTACTATATGTGTCAAAGATTAATGGAATTAAGAGTTAGGACTTTGACTAAAGTTGAAATATCTAATGGTAATGTTTATATTTCTTTTGCACTTGAGTTTATTTCGAAGAGTAAAGAACTTTAACTTTAAACTTTTACACTTACAATATGTGTTAAAGATTAATGGACTTATAAAACTTGGAAATTTAACTAAAATAAACAAAAATTGTTTAATTATTCTTTATTGGTATTTAATAAACAACATAGTACAATGAATTTTGTTCTTACTTCCTTTTTACGTTCATCCTTAGGCACCACATGGTAATCATAGTCTGTAAGATGATCTTTTCTGAGGCATAGTTACATTCTGGTTAAATGGTATTTGTTGTTGGGGTAGGCCGTGGGGAACTGCCCGCAGTTGTTCTATATTGCGTGGGCATTGCTGATGTTTATCTCAGTTTTTCTGCAATTTTTTAACTTACCTAGCACACTCTTTCAATTTACGTATTGTTATTATATATTTCTTTTGTATTTGAACCATCAAAGTTAGGCGTTAGGGTAAAAATATGGTTCACCACTATCAGATGAAGGTGAACTTCGTCGTAGCTCATGCCCACGTGTGAAACCAAGCTATTTGCAAGATTATGTAGCATTTGCTATAATGCAGAAAGCTTTCTTGACAATTTGCTTGAAGAATTTGATGATGTCAAGGGTAGACCTGATGAGAGGAACTAGATGCTAGCTGTAGAAGAAGAAATTAATTCCTTCAAGAAAAAGACACCTTGTAACTAACTTCATTACCTTGTGGTAGGAAAGCTATCTCCTGTCGCTGGGTCTTCAGCATCGAGAGAGATCAAGATGGTAATAAGGATTGCTATAAGGTGAGGTTAGTGGTTAAAGGTTGTCAACAGAAGAAAGGTTTCAATTTTAGTGAGAACTATGCATTATTAGCACATATGACTACTGTCAGAGCAATGCTAGCCATCATTAATCAAGAAGATTTACATGCCTGTCAGATGGATGTGAAGTATAATTTTGTAATGGAGTTAGTGTGTGATAAAATTGTAAAGATTGAATATGTCCAAATTGAATTTCAAATTGCTGACATTTTAACCAAAAGCTTAAATGTTACTAAGTTTAAACAACTACACCCACAATTAGGATTCAACCATGTTTAACACATTTGCCTCCTCTCTGTGCACATCTAAAGCATGTTAAATTGAGGTAAAATGTTGGTATAGCAATTTAACATTTAGTCATTATGATATGGGTACAATTTTTATGCATATGTTGGTAGTTCTGTTAATAGTATTTTTTTTGCCTGATCTGTATTTAGTTTTTTAGTTTATATTAATATTTAAGTTTATAAACTACTTCCAATCCAGTAATGTTTGATGTTTGTGGAATAAACATTCTATAAAACTGTGGTGGCATGTTTTCAAAAATTGCATAAAAACTCATTCTTTTCATAACATTCCACAAATAAGTGTCTCCCACACAACCAATTTTTTTAGTTGCCACAATTTTGAATTGTCTACTTGAATTAAGGGCCCAACAGACGATCTGATCTGGTTGGACTGACAGTCGGCCCGACCAAATCATGTATTACCTATGTAACATTACGATGTATAATGTTCCAATGGGACCACGCCCACTACGGACGTTAATGGATGTATCGCATTAATTCATACTACCCGCCCCAATAAAATCAATCAAACTTAGGATCCCTACAATAGTATTGTTCGCTGTTGTAGTTCTTGTAGGCTAAGAAGACGTAATATAACCATGCTGGACAATATGTTTCGCTACTCAATCCAAGCCAATGTAATGTATATTCTTTCCCCGCACTTACCACATGAATCTGCTATTTATAGAAACCTGCTAGGCTGGACGACTCACGGTAAACCAAGACCGGCAACTGGAGCAGGAAAGGCCGGTGTATCAACAAACGCGTCCCGGCACTTCGACTGTACTAGTGTGAAATGAACCAAGGACTATCTACTTCGACTAGAAGACAACTATGTTTCCGACCTCTGGCGGATACTAGAGGAACTCCCTTCGAAACATCGTATGATTGGAGATATTCACTAATATTCCAATGGAGCAAGAAAAACTTTCATCAACATCCACATGGCCTATGTTGCTTTTTGCAGGCATCGTGACGTCACCGCGTGTGTTTGTGTATCCCCATAATAACAATGAAATCCCTATATAATGGCTATGCAAGTATGTAAAGACTGACTATTCTACGATCGACGATCAACGACAGATCATTGTCATGGAGCTGGGCAATGGCTGGAGAAGGACTTGTAAATGTATCAAACTCGTCGCTTAGACGAGTGGAGTTATGGACTCTAACTTTTTTTTCTATAATCTTCTAACATAAAAATTTTCTGTTTCAAAATTTATTATATTTATTATTTGATCGTCTATTTAAATTTAAAATACTATATCTTATAAATGTCGCCGCTCGGGCGCTGGTCGTTTACTTTTGTACTTATTCTCGTAAATATTTTCAGTTACGTAATAATTAGAAGTTGACAGGTTTATATTTATTTGTTTGGAATTGTAGAGTATTCCCGTTTTTCTTTTAAAGTAACTTTTCGTATTTGAATATATGGTTAGAATTAACGTAACGTGATGTAGCTTTTTTTGAAATTTGAATTAGGATAACTTTATTGGTTTGTAACGTAAGTTCCTTTTGAACAGCTCAGTTTTGTTTATTTATTTTGGGAACTGTGTGTCTCATATTCTCTGTCAGATCGGGTAGTCCCGTGGGAGTTTTGCTTATGTCTGGTAGTCAAACTCTCACGTTTATGTAAACTCTGTAATGTAGTCGTCAACATTTAATTTTCTTTATATATTAGATATCGTTTTCTGTGCATTACGAAACCTTTGGAACCATATCAAGGTGCCCATTAGGCCCTTATAATTTTTGTATCACATATAAATAATTACTCTGTAGTATTGTCTCATATAGACTGGTCTATCAATTTTGTGATGGATATCATGTTTCCTTTTGTTTAAATACTTGCACAACTTAAATTTGTAAAGTTGTTTACTTCGAGTATGATTTCCAACAGAACTCATTATGATATAATGAGACCATTTATTGTCATCTGCGCTATTGTCATTAATTGAATAAACTACTCTTTGTTGAATTTACATATTTTTACAATTTCCATTTTTTTGTATGTTAGTTTATATCCTCTCCCTGTATTACCTTATAATGGTCGGGGTAGTAATGAATCATAGAGAGGGTGTAACACCTACAGACCTTAGTGTCTGATTTCATCAGTTGTTTTTTTCTCTAAGAGACACACGCTTTATGCCCCCTATAATATCCAGGCACCCAATCATTAACAGGCTATTGTAACACGAGAGATACCTTAGACCATTTGACCAACAAAGCGGGTTACCAATGTGTAAAAGTTAGATGGCGTCACAAACATAAAGGTCCAAACTAATGTTTAAATTATTATTAGGATACAAAACTAACTTTCAAACCTTCCATAGTTTATAAATACCTAGGTTATCATTATGGTTCTTACCCAACCTAGCTTAACCTAACCTTTCATGCGCTAATAAATGTGTCAGTATTTACATTTCTATTGTAATTTTAGTGAACTTTGTTTTGTTTGTAAATTTAAAATTATCAAACTTTATGAATCTTATTATTATTCGATTTGCAGTCTTCTTGGGTGTGTAATAATAACCAATATATATTGTGATATAACTGTGGAAAGTCTCTTTTATGAGGAATAGTTTCTGACCCATCACCAAAAAATCCTGTAGCTTAATAAAAAAAAGTGTAGAAACACTGAAAAAATAGGCCCAGGTTGGGCTAAATTTTTATAAATATTCTCTAGCTAGCTAGAAACAATTCCATTGTTTGAAAATTAAAGTAACCCTTTAGTAGAACACACTGGAGGCCTAAAGTAAAATATAATTAAATACCAGCTGGCTACCTACATATGTACCATAGAGTTTACAACTTATCAAGGGCGTAGAAACTAATATTGGCTAAAGGTAGGCATGTTGTACAATATTTTAGCGGAAACACCTCCCCAACCCCTAGAAAAATTAGCTTTCTAGGCCCCTGCTCATCATCATTCATCAAATGTTTCCAGCCTGTGGCCTGGTCAGTTAAGTAAAATGCTTCTACCCTTCCACCATTCTTTTCCTCTCACTTGCACACAAGTCTCTAAAATAATAAACATAATTGTGAGGTGTTAACTGTGCCTACCTTCCATGTTGTGTTAAGTTTGTTTATATACTCAATAAAATCATTTGATAGTTGAGCTAGTACAGGTTTTGGAGTCGTGGATAATAAAGGCATTGGCTTTATGGTAGATACCAGATCTGCGAGCATCCCCAGACATCCCAACACAACTAGAATGTTCATGCTGCTGTAAACAAAAATTGACAACATTATTCCTGATTAATGAAACAATGCTTCACAATCATGCATGTGCCTTCAAAGACAACTTGATTACCTTAAGTTTCCGACTCATTTTATTATGATAGAGAAATCATTTATGAGATAAAATGAAAGTAATGAAAAGTGAGTTTTAAATACTGTGCTCTAATAAGAATAAATATTACTATGGTAATATTTTTTTAAGAATGTAACCAACATCATTTTGTAAATATATCATACAATATAAACTGAAAACATAAAATAATTTCAATTGATTTACAGTTTAGTTATCTAATACTTGAATTTTATTCCGAATTTCAACTAAAAAATGGGTTTTAATCCACTGCCAAGTGGGAAAGTTAAAATAAAGCTTACTCACAATATTAATTTCACCTATAATTGAAAGTATCAAATGAACAACACACTAACAAAATAAAGATTAATAAATAACCTTTGGTCTTTGTGTCACTCTCTAGAGATAAGGTTTGTTCACTTCTTTATCTATGTGTTTGGTATCACTGATCAGGATAACACGAAAGATCTGTTAAGTCTATGTTAAAATGTTTGTATGGTGTTTTCCGCATTTGTGCTGCTATCTAGACAAATATGTGAGCACTTTTGCTGTATTAAATAGACGTCTCGGTGGCTCGGCAAGTATTTTTTTGCATAGCACTACTACTATTACTATTTTTATTGTTACTATTAGTTGTTTTGCTAATCCATTTAACTTGAACAATTTTTATTTTTATTTATATTTTTAACTTCAAATGTAATTAAATAAATATTTAGCAAAACATAAATATATGTTTTCTACAAAAAATATTTACAATGGGTCAAAAGAAAGTTTTTTAACAAAATCTGTTCAAGTGATAATGGTTGGCACAACTAATATAGTTCTTTAACCATTTCTAGAAAAACTAAAATCATCACATCAAGATTGAACGAATGTTTAAGGAAATATTAGTAAAAGGCAAACTAAGTTTAAAATAATCTATATTTATCAATAAATTTAAACTTACACATCTTTCCACAAAGTGCACAATATTTAAAAATACAAACAAGTGTACATGTCTTGATATATTTAAAAAAAAACACAATTAAAATCACCATCTATGTTTATTTATTTGGCATTAACATAATATTAACATGCAGAAAATCAATCAATTAATAAAACAACTGTTAACAATTTTGTTTTGTTTAATTAGCGATAGAATAGTTGTTTCCAATCAATTGGTCACTAACATATTCCAGGGCTGGGGAGGTGGGGGTTGAAATGTCTGTTGAGCTAAATTCTTTAAAGAGGTTAGAATAGTGTTAGAGAAGGTGCAAAATTCAAAGAGAAATTAACAATTATACAACCTAATTTAATGCAGTTAAAACAAGTAGGCTATCAACAGGTGCACAATCTTATTGTATGCTCGTTTGGTTCACCGGTGATGAGGTCGGGATTCAAATTCCAGCCTGGTAAACTAGCTGTAAATTTTCTTAAGCAATTTTACCCTCCCCCTCCATGCAAATAAGGGTATATTTACCCTAAATTATACCTCCCCACCAATTTAATTAAACTAGCAAAGCCTTGTAGTGTAGAAAACAGTTTAAGATAACATAAAAAAAAAAGTTAATTTGAACACTTATTTGTTATCAAGGAGTCACAAGGATATCATAGACAAAAAACGAGGTCAAACTTTGAAAACATTCGGAAACCAATAAAAATAAATGGTACGGAACCTCGCACGAACTTTCTCGCTCTATTGTTTAAAAATTGAGATATTTACTCAAAACTTCTTCTTTGAGTCCCGATTTTAAATTTTATAGTTTTATTTTTAATGAATTAATGTCCTCATTTGTATGTTTGGACCGATAAAAAAAATACCAATGTTGGGTCCACAAGGGTCAACACTTCACATTAAAATTTTGACTTCCAGTTAAAATTTTAACAATTTACAAGGTGTTGCACATCTTCATGTCATCACATTGCTATTAAATTCTTCATTTATAAATTTTCACTAATAAAAAATTTAAATATTGACTATTGAGTCTAAAATGGAGATAGATCATTGTTGTACAAACATTTCTCCTAATAGGTTTAAGGAAAAATAACCTACACTTTTTGAGAGACTTACCTATATGTAATTGCTCTATTGCATTGGATAATTATTGCGTTAAAACTTAAGTAGTATAGCTTTACAACTAAAACTCACAAAATTGTATCAATAGGCTATATTTGCCAATATCTCAGAAACTGTTGGTTTTATAAAAATATGTCAAATACAAGTTTTTTTTATATCTAATAGTACTACAATTTTGCAATGAAAGTTATTTAGTATCTCGAATAGTTGCGGGGATACCAAATTAACACTTCTGTAAAGTACCCTAAAAGTTATTTTCATAATAAAATGAAAATAGCCAGTTTATTTATGATCCTAATCAATGCCTAGATACGAATTTTAATCAAAATCGTTAGAGCAGATTTTGAAAAAAACTATTTTATCTCTTTTCGCCCTTTATCAAACTTCTCTTAAGTTTAACGTTTTAATAGACACTAAGACAGACGGCATTGCAAAGATCATTTTTAAGGGTTTGGGGGGTCATGAGATGTCGACATCCATCAACATTTAGGTTAGATTTTTTTAAATTGTCACAATACTTAAACTTTAGTGTTCGAAAAATTTAAAAAATATATATATTTGTGTATAGCTTGAAAGTTATTGATTTTATAAAAATATGTTTCAAAAAAAAATATTTGTATTATAAATAGATATACATATTTGTAATGATAAGCAATTTCATATCTCAAATAGTTTCAAATATATGATAAAAAATGAAAATTTACGCATCAGACCGGAGCCCTTAAAGTCATTTTGCCTCAATATTGAGAGTAGCCATTTTGTTTGTAATATTTATAAATGTTCAGAAATGAAATTTAATCAAAATCATTGGAGCTGACTTTTAGAAAATATGCTTTTTCTCTTTTCCCCCCTTTAGTAAACTACCCTTATTTTTAGGGGTAGATATCCAAATCCAAAAACCCCTTGGGTCAACCCTATGTAAAACCCTAGAAAACAAGTTTTAGCTTGATCAGTAAAATAGTTTAGGCTCTATTGGAGGTACAGACAAAGAGAAATTCAAAATCACTTCTTGGATTCAGGGAGTCATGAAACATCAAGATTTATCAAAATCTTGAGTTCGATTTTCTTTGATGGTCACCATACTTTCTCTACCTGTAAGATAGCGAGAAA